>CAUYQU010007063.1:0-19279 GCA_963574635.1 Cheracebus regulus | reverse complement strand
TTTCTCCTTTTCTCTCTTTTTCTAAAATCTCTTCCTCTTTCTTTCTTTCATTCTTTTTTCTTTCTTTTGCTGTTTCTTTCTTTCTCCTTTTCTCTCTTTTTCTAAAATCTCTTCCTCTTTCTCTCTTTCATTCTTTTTATTCTAAAAAAAAAAGGATAATAAAGAAATACTATAAATAATTCTATGCCTACAAACTTGATAACTTAGGTGAAATGGATGAATTTGTTGAAAGACATAAGCTGCTAAAACTTACACAAGATATAGACAATTTGAATAGGCCTATGTCTATCAAAGTTGAATCAATAATTAATATCTTTCTAAAATAGAAAACATCAGGCCCAGATAAGTTTATTCAAGAATTCTACCAAATATTTAAGGAAAAAATTATACCCATTTTCAACAGTCTCTTTCAAAGGATTGAAAGCAAAAGGAATACTTCCTAATTCATTCCATAAAGCCAGCATTACCCTCAAACCAAAACCAGACAAACATATTACAAGAAAAGAAAACTTGTGACCAATATATTCCATGAACATAAATACAAAAATCTTCAACAAAATATTATCAAATTGAATCCAACAATGTATGAAAAGAATTATACATCATGACCAAGTGAGATTTATCTCACATATGCAAGGCTGGTTTAACATTTGAAAATCATTAATGTAATCCATCACATCAACAAGCTAAGAGAGAAAAATAACATGATCATCTTAATAGATGCAGAAAAAGCAATTGTCAAAATCCAACACCCATTCATGATTTTTTTTAACTCTCAAAAAACTAAGAATAAGTTAGAACTTCCTCAACTTAATAAAGTGTATCAACAAAACACCTCCAGCTAAAAATAATACTTAATGGTAAGAAACTAGAAGCTTTGCCACTAAAATCAGGTACAAGGCAAGATGTCCCCTCTTGCTGCTCCTTTTTGACATTGTACTGAAAGTTCTAGCTAGGGTAATAAAACAAGAAAAGGAAATAAAAGATATACAGATTGGAAAGAAAGAAATAAAACTATCTTTTTGGCAGATGACATGATCAGCTAGGCAGAAAATTCAAAAGAATTGATTTTTTAAGAAAAAACTTTAGAACATGTAATTATAGCAAGGCTGCAGCATACAAAGCTAATATAAAAATGTTAATCACTTTTCTGTATACCAGCAGTGAATATGTGGAATTTGACATTTAAAACACACTAACATTTACATTGGCACTTCCCCAAAAATTTAAATAGGTATAAACCTAACAGAATATGTACAAGATTTATATGTGGAAAACTTAAAAAAAAATCTGATAAAAAAATAAAGAAAAAACTAAATAAATGAAAAAATATTCCATGTTCATTGATAGGAAAACTCAATATTGTCAAGATGTCAGTCCTTCCCGTTTACCTATAGGTTCAATGCAATCCCAATCAAAATCTCAGCAAATTATTTTCTAGATATCAACAAATCGATTCTAAGGTTTACAGGGAACAGCAGAAGGCCTAAAATTTGCTAACACGATATTGAATGAGAAGAATAAAGTGAAAGGATCAACACTATCTGACTTCAAGACTTACAATAAAGCTATAGTAATCAAGACAGTGTGGTATTGGTAAAAGAATAGACAAATAGATCAGTGGAGCAGAACAGAGAGCCCAGAAATAGACCCATGTAAATATAGTCAATTTATCTTTGACAAAGGAGTGAAGGCTGTGGAAAAAAATTTTTTTAACAAACGGTGTTAGTACAACTGGGCCTCCACATGCAAAATAGTGAACCTAAACACAGATCTTACAACCTTCCAAAAATTAACACAAATGGATCATAGACCTAAATATAAAATACAAAACTATAAAATTCCTAGAAAAAAACAGTAGAGAAAACTTAGATGATCTCAGGTATGGTAATGTCTTTTTAGATAAAACACCAGAGTCACAATCCATGAAAGAAATCATTGATAAGCTGAGCTTTAAAAATTTAAAAGTTCTGCCTGCAAAAGACAATGTCAAGAGAATATGAAAACAAGCTACAGACTGCAAGAAAATATTTGCAAAAGACATTTTTCAAAGAACTGTTATCCAAAATATACAAAGAATTCCTTAAAGTCAACAGTAAGAGAACAAACAGCATGAATAAAAAGTGGGTCAAAGGCCTTAAGGGACACCTCACCAAAAAAGATACATTGATGGAAAACAGGCATATGAAAAGATGGACCATGTCATATGTCTTCAGGAAAATATAAATTAAAACAATAATGAGATGCCACTACACACCTATAGGAATGGCCAAAATTCAAAACATTGGCAACACCAAATGCTGGCAAGCATGGAGTAACAGAAACTCTCATTCATTGCTATTGGAAATGTGAAATGGTACAGCCATTTTGGAAGACAGTTTGGCAGTTTCTCACAAAACTAAATATACTCTTGTCATATGACCCAGCAGTCACATCCCTTAGTATTACCCAAAGGAGTTGAAAATATGTCCACACAAAAAGTTGCATAGTCATATTTATAGTAGCTTTATTCATAATTGACAAAACTTGTAAGCAACCAAGCTCCTTCTTCAGTAGGTGAATGGATAGACTGTGGTACATCCAGACAATGAAATATTACTCAGTACTAAAAAAAGAAATGCACTATCAAGTAATGAGAAGACATGGAGAAAGGTTAAATGCATATTACTAAGTGAAGGAAGGCAATCTCAAAAGGCTACATACTATATGATTCCAAGTATATGACATTCTAGAAAAGAAAAAACTATGAAAACAGTAAAAAGAGGGGTAGTTGCCAAGGGTTGAGGATAGGAGGAGGAACGAATAGATGAAGCACAGTAGATTTTTAGGGCAGTGAAAATACTCTGTATGACACTATAATGATAGTTGTATATCATTATGTACTTGTCCAAATTCATAGAATGTACAATGCCAAGCGTGAACTCCACTGTAAACTATGGATTTGGGGTGATGATGATGTGTCCATGTAGGATCATCAATTTTAACAAATGCACCACTCTGGCAGCTGACATTGATAATGGAGGAGGCTGTGCACTTGTTGGGTGGGGAATATAAGGGAAATCTGTATCTTCCTACCAATTTTGCTGTGAACCTTAAACTTCACCAAAAAATAAAGTCTTTTAAAAAACAGAGATAGAGAGACCACAAATTACTAATACCAAGAATGAAGGTGAAGGGGGGACTATCACTATAACTGAACCCCTAGACATCAAAAGGACAAAAAATATTATTAACAGCCTTATGGAAATAATTTTTGCCACTTGAATGTTAGTACAAATTCCTTGATAAATATAACTTACCAAAATGATGTAAAGTAAAATAGAAATATGAAAATTCTCATATATATTAAAGAAATTGAATCCAGTATCAAAAACTTCCCTACAAAGAAAACTCCAGGCCCAGCTGATTTTACTGGTGGCCTCTGGCTAAGATTTATAGACATGATATGAATGTTAACACAAACTGTTTCAGAAAATAGAAAGAAAGAGACTGCTTTCCGACTCATTTATGAAGCTTATATAACCTTGAGATAAAGCTTGATAAGGAAATTACAAAAAATTAAAAAATGATTGAATATCCCTCATGGATATAGACAAAAAATTCCTCAAAGAGATACTGGTAAATCATATATAGAAATATATAAAAATTTATATATGTAAATATATATATAAACTCTAATTGCAGTTTATCCCAGAAATATGAGGTTGTTCTAACCCTGGAAAATCAGTGTAATTCATTATATTAGCAGATTTATTTAAGCATTTCAATAGAAAGATAAGAAACATTTGATAAAATGTAATGCCCATTATGCTAGAATCTCTTAGCAAATAATAAATAGAAAGAAACTACATCAATCTGATAAAAAGCATCTAAGAAAACCCATTATTAAACTTCATGGTAAAATACTGAATGCTTTCCCCATAAAATTTTTGGAAAAGCACTTTTTTTTAACTTCTTCTCAGTATTGTACTGAAGATCCTATCTCATGCACTGGGTAAGAAAATAGGCATAAATATCAAAAAGGAAGAAAGTAAAACCAATTCATCTCTATTCACAGATGACATAATTGTTTACTTAGAAAATTCTAAGGATCTACAAATCTATTAGAACTAAGAGAATTTTGCAAGGTCATCATATAAAAACCAATTGCATTTTTGTATATTGGTAGCAAATTAGAAAATAAAATGTTCCCCAGAACTTAAAGTATAATAAATAAATTTTAAAAAAAGAAAAAAATATTTCCAAACAATTTTTTTAAAAAAAGAAAGAAAAGAATATGTTTTAAAATTTTACTTACAGGCTGGGTGCAGTGGCTCATGCCTGTAATCCTAGCACTGTGGGAGGCCAAGGCAGGCAGATCACCTGCGATCAGGAGTTTGAGACCAGCCTGGCTAACATGGTGAAACCCCGTTTCTACTAAAAATATTTGTGGTGGTGCACACCTGTAATCCCAGCTACTCAGGAGGCTGAGACAGAAGAATCGCTTGAACCCAGGAGGCAGAGGTTTCAGGGAGCCAAGATCATGCCATTGCACTCCAGCTTGGGCAACAAGAGCAAAACTCCATCTCAAAAAAAAAAAAAAATTCACTTACAATAGCTTCAAAAGACATAACATAGTTAGGAATCAATGCATCAGAAAATGTACAAGACTAAAGACTACAAAACATTTCCCAGAGAAACTAAGAAAAAGAAAGACTGATAAGATCTTTCGGAAATTTTGGAAACATTTAGAAATAATGTTGAAAATGTTATCATATTCATGAGTTGGAAGACTACATTTTTATACCATTTCTTCCCAAATCCCAGCAAAAATGCCACAGCCTGTGTTGTAGAAATCAATAAGCTGACTCTAAAATTTATGTGGAAATGCAAAATACCTAAAATAGAAATAACTTTAGAGAACTGACACTAACCAACTTCAAGATTTACCCTAAAGCTATAGTAATAAAGACACTGTAGTACCAGCAGAATAGAAAAATAGACTAATGCCAGACACCTATAAAATAACTTGGTTTCCAACCAAGGAACCAAAAAAACCTAATGATAAAGAAAAATTCTTTTTTAACAAATGGTCTTAGAGCAGTTGAAAATCCATATGAGAAAAAAAATTAGTCTCAACCACTATACACCATAAAAATTACTTTGAGATGGACAATAAATCTAAATACAAAAGGTAAAACGTTAAATTTTCTCTTTAAGAAAACAGGAAAATATCTTCCCAAGTTAAGGAAAGACAAAATTTTCTGAAGTAGAACACAGAAAACAACAACCATAAGAGAAAAATTTGATAAATTAGACCACCAAAATTAAAAATGTCTGCTCATCAAACTCAACATTTCAAAAATGACTAGGCAAGTCAAATAGTGGGAAAAATAATTTCAAAGCATAAGTCTAAAAGAAAAGAACACCTGGAATTTAATGATAAAAAGAAAAACTCAATTTTTAAAAGGGGAGGGAGCATATGAAATAACAATTAAATGCAGTATGAGCTGGGCACGGTAGCTCACACCTGTAATCCCAGCACTTTGGGAGGCCAAGGCGGGCGAATCAGAACAGCCTGGCCAACATAGTGAAACCCCCTCTCTTAAAAAAAAAAAAATACAAAAATTGCGCGGCCATCATGGTGCATACCTATAATCCCAGCTACTTGGGAGGCTGAAGCATGAAAATCAGTTGAACTCCAGAGGGGGAGGTTGCAGTGAGCAGAGGTGACAGAGTGAGGTTCTGTCTCAAAACAAAATTTTTTTCTTTTAAATTTTTAATGCAGTATGAGATCCTAGATAGAATCTTGGAACAGAAAAACTATGGGAAGCTGGTGCATTTGAATCGAGTCTAGTTTAGTGAATAGTATTGTGCCAGTGTTAAGGTCCTGGTTTTGTCCATTGTACTATAGTTAAATGTGATGTTAACATTAGAAGAAACCAGATGAAGCATATATATGAACTCTGCACCATTTTTGAAAGTTTTTTTGTAAGCCTAAAATTAATTCAAAATAAAAAGGTTTTTTTTAATGGGGAAGATTTGAACAGACACTTTAGAAATGGATATATATGAATGGCCAATAGCAGACAAAAAGTGCTCAAGTAATTAGTCGTTGGAGAAATACAAATTAAAAACACAATTCCAGTATACTCCCATAGAGTAGCTAAAATGAAAAGGACTGATAATATCAAATAGTGACAAGAATGCAGAACAACTATAACACTCATTCCCTGTTGATGAGAACATAAAATATGACCGCTTTGTGGAAAGGTCTCACAGTTTTTAATAAAATGAAACAGATACCCACTCTACTAATTTTACTCCTACATATTTATCCCCCAAAATGAAAACATATGTCCACAAAAAGGCCTGTACTAGAAGGATGACAGCAGTTTTATTCACAATAGCTCTAAGTGGGAAACACTGCAGGTGTCCATCAGCAGGAGGACAGCTAAAGAATCCATGTCAGATGATGTAATACTACTCATCAATTGAAAGGAACAGACCTGCTAATGCACTCAACGATATGAATACATCTCAAAAACGATACATTGAGTGAAAGAAGTCTTACATAAAAGAACAAATATCATAACAATCCGTTTACATAAAGTTTTAGCACAGAAAAAGCTAATACAGAGTGGAAAAAAATCAGAAGAGTGGTTACCTGGGGGTTGTGGCAATGGTTACTGACTGCATGGTAGCCTGAGGGAACTTTGGGCTGGACACGTAAAATAAATGTATAAATAAACACTTATCAAATGATACACTAATTTTTTTTTTTTTTTTTTTGAGATGGAGTCTCACTCTGTGGCCCAGGTTGGAGTACAGTGGTGCTATCTTAGCTCACTGCAACCTCTGCCCCCCAGGTTCAAGCAATTCTCCTGCCTCAGCCTCCCAAATAGCTGGGATTACAGGCATGTGCTGCCACGCCTGACTAACTATTGTATATTTAGTAGAGATGGGGTTTCACCATGTTGGCCAGGCTGGTCTTGAACTCCTGACCTCAGGTTATCCACTCACCTAGGACTCCCAAAGTGCTGGGATTACAGGTGTGAGCCACCATGCCCAACCTCAGATGATACACTTAAACTTTGTACATTTCACTACATGTATATTTTACCTTAGAAAATGCAAATACTCCGGCTGGGCGTGGTGGCTCATGCCTGTAATCCTAGCACTTTGGGAGGCCAAGGTGGGTGGATCACTTGAGGTCAGGAGTTCAAGAAAACGCAAATACTGAACACTAGTTAATGATATGCATGCTGAAGTTCAATAATTAAGTATGCTGATACTGTCAAGAACTTTGAAATGCACTTAAAAATAAATTGATGCCTAAATAAAGGGATAGGTAGATGCAGAGATGTGCGACAAAGCAAATACAGAAAAATGTTAATTTTAAAATCTAGTCAGTGGGCATGTGGATGTTCAATACATAACTCTTTCAATTTTTCTGACTGTTTGAGATTTTGCATGTTGGAAGAAAACAGATAAAGGCAGAACTAATTTTTTAAAGTGAATTTATTTTACACAGCACACATCGTGGTATAACAAGGTTTGAAGTTGAATGATGAACAATTACTTCTTAGCATGCTGTCGGTGAGTCCACATTACTTCATTTATAGAGAGTAATAACTAACTTACACTGAGGTCTTACTACCCTCCTGCATTATTCTAAGCACTTGGGATGGGTTATCTCATTTAATCTTCACAGCAGCCAGTCCCTCCACTAAACCATATGGCAATATACTGCAAATTAGAGTACACTCTTTCCTTGAGACACTTTACTGCTGTCTGCCAGAAAATTGTCATTACAACTCCAGACTTCTACATGGCTCAGAAGTAAATGCCACTGCTGGGCTTGAGCAATGCATGGCTTGCACGTTAACTGGTAGCCCTGACAAAAGGCCTGTGAAGTACAATTACTATCCCCAGGGTAATGTCTGGCCAATCCTACATGTATAGCAGTGGTTTAAAATATTGAAATATTTACAGGTGGTAAAAAGTCAAACCACGAGCTTCCTGTGTGTCCTCAGCCACTGGGTCATCCGGGCACTTCCTTTAGGACCCTCTGCATTGCTCCATGTTTAGCAACTAAAGGACTAAAGAGGGTCCCAGCTCCTTGCTCCAGGATCAGTACTCAAGTCCACAATGATTGGTCTAACCAGGTATCTTGAAGATTATTACAGTTTAAAAGCATACCTGATTATCCCTGATTTACTATTGAAAAAAACTGAGGGACACAAAATAACTTATGAGAGATCTCAAAGTTCATAACCTATAAAAACAAGACTTGAATTAAGTATTCTGGCCTCATACTTAACCACTATATCCAAGGTCTCAACATCAAAACTCTCAATGTGAGACTCATCCAAGAGTGTCCTCCTTGTCTGCCTTGACTAGCCTTGGTGACCAGCTCCGTGAACTGTCCTAACACATACCGGCCTTTGGGTGACTCTAACCAGAGGGAAGCCCCCATGACGGACACTGAGTAAACAGTCTCCTCACCAGGCCCTCGGGCAGAAACTCGGAGATGTAACAAACACTATTAGTCTGGGTTCAGTGTGCCACATCCCCAGCTTAGGCTGCAGGTCAGAGCTGGGAGGATGATATGGTTTGGCTCTGTGTCCCCACCCAAATCTCATCTTGAATTATAATCCCCACATGTGAAGGGAAGAAAGTGATGGATTATGGAGGCGGTTCCCCCATGCTGTTCTCATGATAGTAAGTGAGTCTCATGAGATCTGATGGTTTTAAAACTGGCAGTTTTTCCTGTACTCCCTCTCTCACTCTTTCTTGCCACCTTGTAAAGAAGGTGCCTGCTTCCCCTTCCACCATGATTGTAAGTTTCCTGAGGCCCCCACAGCCATGCGGCACTGTAGTCAATTAAACTTCCTTTCTTTATAAATTACCCGGTCTCAGATAGTATCTTTATAGCAGTGTGAAAGTGGACTAATACAGAGGATTAGAATACAAGTGTACCAACTGCAACTTAACTCAGAGTGGACACGCGGCAATTTCCGTGTGCCTCAAGTACATGCTGCTCTTCAAAGTGTTTGAAGACCTTGTGCCTTGGCCTCCCAAAAGCTCTGGGATTGTCAAATGGAGGAGGCCCCAGCGGCCTTCATGATCTGTCTCTTTCCTCAGAATGGGTGTTTAATGAGCCCTACCCTCATCCTCCCTCATGTAAATTAGGACTAGATCCGATCTAACAGAATACAAGATGTGACTGCTGTCCTCAGGAATTGCCCATTGAATCACAGCCGACAGTGAACACAGAAGGATCACAATTGGCCAACACAAAACTCTTTATCCTTTCCAGAACAAGATCAGGTCAAATTTTTTAAGGCAGACTCTGTAGCAACTACTGTTTCTGCCAATCCACCATGCCATCCCTTTCTTACAGCAACAGACCACAAACAGATGGATTTGGGATTCTAGCTGGGCCAGCTGGAATCCTCCTCAGCTGGAATCCCTCTATGATTACAAAGCTATAGGATATAAGCCCAAAGGTTGTACAGATCGTATTGCAACTATACCTGATGGCCCATCAGTGTGCTCTAGGGGTGAAGGAAAGCAACGAGCAGGGCGAAGGGAAGCAAGACAAGGGAAGCAAAGAAATGGAAAAAGAGGAAAATAGAGAGGTAGGGGAAAGCCCTGAGAGCCTTCAACTTTCTTCTTCCAAAAAACCCAACATGTCAGCAACATCCCTCCTGAAATTTGGCTGTGAGGGTCTACACAACCTGAGTTGGGTTTCTGTCACTGACATTCAAAGAGCTTTGACTAACATAGCCAAAACATTCCTATAGAAATTCAGAATCAATCCATGAATGCTAGAGGAGTAGGGGAATTACTTTTTGGTAACATTTGATCTAGAATTGGGCCTTGAAAGATAAAATTTGTATAAGAGTGAAATGAAGAGGTGAGAGAAATCCACATCAATTTCAGTGATGGCCCTGCAATTGCAATACAAATATAAATCCAGCAGCTCCTGCAATGTTTGGTGAGCAGAAAATCTTCAAAAATACTTGTTAGAATAATTAATAAGTAAATGAATAAAGGAATGAATATAGTTTAGGGAGTAGAAATAGATGCTCACCCAACTGCCAAAAAGTAACACATACACCACACACACATCAGAAAAGTTATAGGACTGTATGAAATACATAAAGTAAGCTATAGAAAGACAAAGCAGGGAATTATTTATCTTGGGGCAAATGTACAATAATACTGTGTTTTATCAACATAGAAAATAAAGCCTAAGCAAGCTATCTTACAGAAGAATCTGATACTCCAATGTCTGAGTCATCTGCTCCTTTACCCCCAACAGTTCTCACTGTTATGCCTATGAACAAATGGATAACTTCATGTAAAAGAGGAGGTGGTAGGAAGGGTTTTGAGCAGATAGAAAACAGTATCAGAAACAGATTTAATGAAGAGCTACTGCTCGGCAAGATGGGTAGCCTCGTTAGGATGAGAAGGTGAGTGTGAAAGGTTAGTTGAAAGGTAGATGGGGCAGTAATCCAGACCCATGAGCAATGTGACCAGAGAGAGAAAGATGAAAGTAGGAGATACTGAAAGGAAAAAAAAAATGCCAGTATTATTGACTGGGTATAATAGACGAAAGAAAAAAAAGTGGAAAAGATCTTGAGTCCTTATAGTTGAAGCTTCCCACCTAAAATGTCACTCTCTTGTCCCAGTTTCATCTTCTAGATAAGAGAAATGGCAAATAACATCCTATTCTGAAATTCTCTGTAAGTCAGCCACTCAGAACACTGATGCTAAAACAACTGTCATTGAGAAGGACGTTTGCGGCCTTGTGTTCATCAAAGAGGAAGAGAGACGAGAATTACTGCTCAGAGCAACTCTGCTGTTACCCACAACATGGCAATAATTTACTGTGTATGCCCAGCTGCTGGCTGAGTTGTTTTCCATATAAACCTCCTATCTCTACACTAAACCAAACAGAGCCTCAAAAAGTCCCTTCTGTGGGGCTAAATGTGCTCATGCTAAACTGACAGAATAAAACTCAAAACACTACATGGCTGTGGAAGAACACTCACCTTCTCTTGAACAGCTTTCCTCCCTCCACTTCATCCCTGATGACTGTTTCCTAACCCCATCCAGGGCAACTGTTGCCTCTGGAACTGCTGCTCATCTACCCAGTACCATCTCCTCCCCAGCATGCTGCCATTCCTCACAAACAGAACACCTGCACCACTGCATGCAGCCCTGGGCCTAACCCAGAGACTACATTTCCCAGCCTCCCTTGTAGCTAATATGCTTAAGGAACACTGATGCTGTGGTGAGATAGGACCTTTTTGGTCTTCTCCCTTTCATCTTTCATGACACCAAAATGTCAGAGAAGCAGACTGGAATCCCAGCAGCCATCTGAGACCATGAGATGAAGTTGGAAACAGCAACCACATCCCAACAAGACAGAGCAGAAAGGCAGGGAAGCCAAGTCCTTCAGGACCCCCTTGAACCACTGTCTTAACAACTTTGGGCCATCTGTTGGGTGTCTATTATACATTTCAGCTCATCGCATCCACCCCTGTTGAGAGGGTCACTTCACAGATTTTGAAACTGTATCACAGAGAAGTTAAAGTGATTTTCCCAAAGTCTCATAGGCAATGAGACCTGAACCCAGGACTCCAACTGTCCAATGCTTATTATACCAGAAAGACTTAACCAGAAGACCCTAGAAGTGGCTTTCAGCTACAGACACTATGGATTAATTTCAGTTTTGTTTTCTTTATCATTTTTCCCCAAGTTCTCTCTGGAAAGGTCTTGCCACCACACTTAGGTTCTTCCCAACAAAGACCAAATGTCTGCCCTACCCTATAAGGAAGAAACTTATCGACCCTACTACCAAGAGGAGATAGGCTATGAACAGGCATTATGACTATGAAGTTCTGTAACTAAGCTATAGAAACCAGAGCAAACTTTCTTCAAGCACATCAGAAAAATGGGCCCACTATGCAGTCTCCTCAGAAGGGAAGACAAGGCCAGGCGGGGTGGCTCACGCTGTAATCCCAACACTTTGGGAGACTGAGCCAGACGGTTCACTTGAGGTCAGGAGTTGCAGACCAGCCTGGACAACATGGTGAAACCCCATCTCTACTAAAAATACAAAAATTAGCTGGGCCTGGTGGCACACTACTCGGGAGGCTGAGGCAGAAGAATCACTTAAACCCAGGAGGCAGAGGTTGCAGTGAGCTGAGATCATGCCACTGCACTCCAGCCTGGGCAACAGAGCCAGACTCCATCTCAAAAAAAAAGAATAAGAAAAGAAAAGAAGGGAAAAGAAGTGATTTCATCAGGAGATCACGTGACTTCCCCCATGACTGGACCCTGAAGGCTTTTGATTTGTTCTTAAAAAAAAGCCACAGCAACAGCAAGTTGGATGCCACACTACTAATGATCCATCCAAAATCAAGGACTATAGCCTCGGTCCTAAATAGCAGAAAATGAAATCCTCAGTCTTTCAAAGGAAATACTTCCATCTTTAAATCTTTATTGCCCTACGTTGTACAGGGCATTTTCTGTACTAGTTTGTTTGGGTGATAAAATAATTAACAAACTACCTTGTATTTATGGTTGACCCTTGAACAATGCAGGGTTAGGAGTGCTGATCCCACATACAGTCAAAAATCCACATATAACTTTTCACTCCCCCAAAACTTAACTGCTAATGGCCTGCTATTGACTGGAAGCCTTATCAGCCAGACAATCAATTAATACGTATTGTGTATGTTAATGTATTACATACTGTATTCTTACAATAAAGCAAGCTAGAGAAAAAATTAAGACAATCATAAGAAAAAAATTAAGAAAATCATAAGTAGGAGAAAACGGTATTAAGTGGAAGTGTCATCATAAAGGTCTTTGTCCTGGTTGTCTTCGGAGTGAGTAGGCCTAGGAGGAGGAAGAAGAGGGGTTGGTCTTGTCTCAGGGGTGGCAGAGGTGAGGTGGTGGAAGGGGAGGCAGGCACACTTGGTGTAACTTTTACTGACCTAAGCTGTTAAAGCCTGTGATGTTCAAGGGTCAGCCACATATTCATTTTCTATTTCATACTTCTCCTTTGGCCCATGTTTTTCTCTTCCCCAAATTCAATCCTTTTTCAAAAAAATCTTTTGGAGATGTGTGTGTGTTAAAATATTTTCTAAAGACTACAAAAAATACAAAAATTAGCTGGGCGTGGTGGTGTGCACCTGTAGTCCCAGCTACTAGGGAGGCTGAGGTAAGAGAATCCCTTGAACCCAGGAGGCAGAGGTTGCAGTGAGCTGAGATCACACCGCTACACTCCAGCTTAGGCAACAGACTGAGACCCTATCCCAAAAAAAATATAGAAAAGAAAAAGTGTGGGAAGGAAGGGGTATGGCCTTCAATAAACTAAGAACTGTTTGAAAGGGAGGAGTAAGGTGAGTGTGAGCTGAAGGAAATAATGTTAGGCCCAGAATGAAATGCACCCAAAAGCCATCTCGCTTAGCTTTTTTGTGCTGCTGTTACAGATACCAGAGGCTTCTCAGAAGTTCTCAGAATGCAGGATAATTTGCAGTTGAGGGGGCTAATGAATAGCTGTCTCTTAATGACAGCCCTTCTAAGCATTTTTATTTCTCTGGATCAAAGGATCGCAGTTCCTTAAAGGCCAAAACAAATACAGCAAATGCTAGACACCACCACCTGAAGGTAAGTTCTGAGGTTCTGGGGTGTCTGTCTGGAGTAAAGCTGCCTAAAGGGCAGATTACTGTTAGAAAGAACAAACTGATTCAGCATGTGACCTTAAGAGGCTGCTGCTTCTGGCCTTCATGATTTCCTTTGAGAAAGCCACTGTCATTTCGATTGTTCGCCCTCTCAGTAAAACTTTCTCGTTGCTTTTAAGACTTTTCCTTTGTCTTTAGTTTTCAGAAGTTTGCTTGTTCTATGTCTTGGCATAGATCTCTGGTTTGTCCTGTGTTGGGTTTACTCATCATCTTGAATCTGCAGTTTTATGCTGTATGTCAAATTTGGGATGTTTTCAGCCATTATTTCTTTAAATACCTTTCAGCTTCTCACCTTTATTCTCCTTTCCTCCCCAGACTTGATGGCATGAATGTTAGGTATTTTACTATAGTTCCATGGGTCATTAAGGCACTGTCCCTTTTTAGTTTGTTTTGTTTCAGTCTATTTTCTCTCTGTTCAAAATTTCTGTTGTTCTATCTTCAAGTTCAGTTATTCTTTCTTGTATTCTCATGATTCTGCTGTTAAGCCTATCCATTGGGAGTTTTGTTATTGTACTTTTTGGTTTAAAATTTTTCATTCGATTCTTCTTTTAGATCTTATATTTTTACTGTACTGCAATTTTCTCTTTTTTTGGTGAGATTTTCCATTTTATTTGTTTTAAGCATGTTTATAATTGCCTGTGGAAGTATTTTTGTGATGGCTACCTTAAAATCATTCTCAGCTTATTTTATTTTTTAGAGATGGGGGCTCGCTCTGTCACCCAGGCTGTAGGGCAGTAGCACAATTATAACTCACTGCAGCCTCCAACTCCTAGGCTCAAGCAATCCTCCTGCCTCCGCCTCTCAAGTAGCTAGGACTATAGGTACAAGTCACCACACCTGGCTCATTTTTTCATTTGCTGTGGAGATAGGTTCTTACTTTGTTGCCCAGTCTGGTCTTGAACTCCTGGCCTCAAGCAATTCTCCTGCTTCAGACTCCCAAAGTGCTGGGATTACAGGCGTGAGCACTGTGTGCACGGCCTCTCAGGTAATTTTAACATCTGGGTTATATTGTCATTGGCATCTGTTGATTGGCTCTTCTCCTATCACGTTCTTGGGATGATAAATTGAGACCAGATTTTAATTAAATCTCCTATTTTGGCAGGCCTTTTCTAATACCACTCTGGCAGGTTGAGGAAAAGGGCACCACATTGCAGCCTGACTGGGTGAAAGGTCAGATTCCACTCAGCCTGCCTCTGTTAATAGCCAGTTCTGGCTCCCTATTAAGCCTTTGCTGATGCTGTCTTCATGCCGTATTATTCCTCAAGTCCCACTATACGTTGGGGTATGTTGGGGGGAAATAGGGGAGGGACAGTGGGGGGTGGGGAGTTGGGGGGAGATAGCATGGGGAGAAATGCCAGATATAGGTGAAGGGGAGGAAGGCAACAAATTACACTGCCGCATGTGTACCTATACAACAATATTGTATGTTCTTCACATGTACCCCAAAACCTAAAATGCAATAAAAAAAAAATATATATATATATATATATATATATAAAAAAATAGATCGTGTGCCATGAATTAGATATGGGGCATCATCATTCCCATTCTCAGCTACTTTTTTCCATATATCAAACCAGTAGTTTTAATTTGCCTAACTCTCTACTTTGATTGATGTGTGGCAGCCTTAGATTTGAATGCAGTCAAACTGTCACAATTGGATTTGGGATAAAGTTAAGCTACGCTGGCATTGTTAACATTAGCTTTCTGGAAAAATCCTAAAATGTAGGAAGAAATAAAATGAGAATACTGATGTAAAACAAAATACATGACCAATGTGATGTTGGACAAATTGTTTACCCCTCTAGGCCAGTTTTGTCATCAAGAAAGTGGAAAAAATTGATTCTAGGGCCTTTCATTCTCTAAAATCTTCACGACTGTTACAAGTCCTCTCCTTCATTCATGTTTCCTCACTTTAGAGTTAACAGCTTTATCCATTAGGTCTCTAATCTATCTCAAATTACTTTTTGGTGGGGTGTGAGGTAGGGACTTGGGTTAGGTCTCTTCAATATGCTTATCCAATTATTCCAGTCTATTTGTTAAAATGATTTTCCTTTTTTCCCTGAATTGTCTTAGAGCTTTTGTAAAAAGTCAATGATCATTTGTGTGTATATCTATGTCTGGACTCTCTTTTGTTCCTTTCATGCTTTTATCTTTCCTAATGCCAATACTATCCCACACTTGTTTACAATATCCTTTATGCAGTCTTAAAATCAGGTATTGTGGGTTTTTCAACTCTTATTCTCTTTTAAAATTGCTTTGGCTATTCAATGTCCTGTGAATTTCTAGATACATTTTTAAGCCACCTTGCCAATTTCTACCAAAAAATGTGTTGGGATTTTGATTTGAATTGATTTATATCAATAGACCCATTCAGAGAAAATGGACACCTTAATAATATGTAGTCTTCTAATTTAAAACATGGTATGTCTTTTCATTTATTAGGTCTTCTCCTATTTTTCTCATCAATGCTTTTAGTTTCTGGTAGAGCCATCTTTCATATCTTTTGTTGTAACTATGTCTAAATATTTTATATGTTTAATGCTCTTAGAAATGAAGTCTCTTAATGTTATTTCCCACCTGTTTGCCATTGCTAATATATAGAAATTTATTTGATTGTTGTATACTTGCCTTGAAGCTTAGAAATTTACCACATAATTTTATTAGTTCTGGCAGGGTATTTTTTAAAGATTCCTTAATGTTTTCTACATAAATAATCATGTTATCTGTTAATAAAAACAGTTTACCTTCTTTCTTTCCCACCTTTATGACTTTACTTTTTTTTTTTTTTTTTAACATTATTGCACTAGCTAGGACCTCCAGTACAAAATGGAATAGACATGGTAAGACCAGGTATCTTTGCTTAGTTCCTGATCTTGGGAAGAAGTATTCAACTTTTCAACACTAAGTATTTATTGGCCATTTTGTTTTGTTTTTTCTTTTTTTTTGTATGTCTTTTTATCAGATGAAGAATGTTCCCTTTTATTCCTAGATCGAGAGGATTTTTTAAAAAAGAGACTTAAATGAATGTTTCATTTTGACAATCATTTTTCCTACATCTATTGTAGCATTATAAAGCTATGCTCTATAATTCTGCTAACATTGTTAATTACATTAACTGTTTTTTGAATGGTAGCTCAGTCTTGCATTCTTGAGATAAATCTCCTTTGGTAATGCTATATTCTCTTTTTTATATATTTCTGTATTTCATTTGTTAATATTTTTTCGAGGATTTTCACAACTATGATTATGAGACTTATTCTTTTATTTTCATTTCATATAATATCTTCATCAGGTTTTGTTATTGGGGTTATGCTGACCTTTTAAAAATGAGCAGGAAAGTATACCTTTTTCCTCTCTTTTTAAAAAAAATTTGTGTAAGAATAATATCATTACTTCCTTAAATGTTTTATAGAATTTAACACTGAAATCATTGTGCCTGAGATATTTTTAAACAAAGATATTTAGATAATATTAGTTTGTAATAGATCTAGAAATATACAGATCTTCTATTTCTCCTGTTTTTTATAAATGTTGGTAGTTTTGTGTTTTAAGATATTTATAGATTTCATCTAATGTTGTTGATGGAAAGTGATGCATACTTTGTTTTGTCATTTCCCTCGTGATTTTTTTTCTTGACTTATAGGTTATTTAGAAATGTGTTGTTTAATATCCAAATATTGGAAAATTTGGGAACATACTATTATTATTTTTAGTTTATTTTTGTCATCATCAGAAAACATACTCCATATTATTTCAGTTTTTAAAGTTTATTGTGACTCATTTTATACTCCAAGATATGGTTTACTTTAGTAAACATTTCATATGCTTAACGAGAATATTTAATCAGAAGTCATTGATGTACAAATTGTCTACATTCTTGTTGAGTTTTTCCTCATTATATAACTTACTGAAAGATGTTTTGAATTCCCCAACTATAATGTGTCTGTGTGTTTCTCTCTTTAGAGGTGGTTGCTTTTGCTTTATGTATTTTTAAAACCTCTATGATTAGATGCATATACATTTAGGATAGTTAGTCTTCCTAATGAATTGACCAGTTTTTTACTTGTAAAATGTCTGTCTTTATCTCTGATAGTATTCCTTATTTTTAAGCCTACTTTGCCTGACATTAATACAGCCACACAAGCTTTCTTATTGTTACTGTTGTATGATACATTTTTCACACTCTTTTTACTTACAAATTCTCTGCATTTTTGTATTTAACATGCATTTTTTTGTCATTAGAATACAATTGTTTCTTGTATTTTTCACCCAGTTTGATTGCCTCTGTTTCTTTATTTGGCATTTATGTTTAATGGAATTACTGATACATTTGGGTTTATGTCTATTGTTTTGTTATTTGTTGTCTATTTGTCTAATCTTTCTGTTGTGGATCTTCCTCTACTGCTAATTTTCTGCCTTCTTAATTGAAGTGGTTAATTGAAGTGATTTTAGTATTCACTTTTAATTTCTCTGTTGTCTTTTAGCTATACCTTTTTTGTGCTTGTTCTAAGATTACAAATTGTATTCGTAATTTATCATAGTCTATTTATAGTTAATAATGTATCATTTCACAGAAAATATAACTACCCTGAAACAACATAATTCATTCTAATTACAAGAATGATTCTTTGCCTATTGCTGTTATTTATTACTTTTACGTGTGTTATAAACCCCACAATGCAGTGTTAACATTTTTAAATCATCAATTGTCTTTCAAAGAAATTAAGAGAAGAAAATACCTACAATTTACCCACACACTTGACATTTTTGATGTTCATTGTTCCTTTCTGTGCATCCAGGTTTCATGTTTCATCTGCTGTCATGTCTTTTCAGCATGAAGAACGTACTTTAGTATTTCTTTTTTTTTTTAATTGCATTTTAGGTTTTGGGGTACATGTGAAGAACATGCAAGATTGTTGCATAGGTACACATGGCAGTGTGATTTGCTGTCTTCCTCCCCATCACCTATATCTGGCATTTCTCCCCATGCTATCTCTCTCCAACTCCCCACCCTCCACTATCCCCACCCTATTTTCCCCCAACAAACCCCAGTGTGTGATGCTCCCTTCCCTGTGTCCATGTGTTCTCATTGTTCAACACCTGCCTATGAGTGAGAACATGTAGTGTTTGATTTTCTGTTCTTGTGTCAGTTTGCTGAGAATGATGGTTTCCAGGTTCATCCATGTCCCTACAAAGGGCACTAATTCATCGTTTTTTTATGGCTGTGTAATATTCCATGGTGTATATGTGCCACATTTTCCCTGTCCAGTCTATCATCGATGGGCATTTGAGTTGTTTCCAGGTCTTTGCTATTGTAAACAGTGCTGCCATGAACATTCGTGTGCATGTGTCCTTATAGTAGAACAATTTATGATCCTTTGGATATATACCCAGTAATGGGATTGCTGGGTCAAATGGAATTTCTATTTCTAGGTCCTTGAGGAATCGCCACACTGTCTTCCACAATGGTTGAACTAGTTTACACTCCCGCCAACAGTGTAAAAGTGTTGCTATTTCTCCACATCCTCTTT
>CAUYQU010007057.1:0-66344 GCA_963574635.1 Cheracebus regulus | reverse complement strand
AGAGCGAGACACCGTCTCAAGAAAAAAAAAACAGAAGGAATATAAATAGTCTAGTTATTGAGAACGCAGTCAGTTTGAAGGCCAGTTCATCCACTTACTAGCTGTGTAGCCTTGGGCAAACCACTGAACCTTTCTGTGCTTCAGTTTCTTTGTCTGCAAAAGTGGATATTACGTGTCCCTATCTCATTGGATGTTTGTGAAGATTCAATGAATTAATCCATTAAAGTACTTGGAACAGTGCCTGCTATATGGTAAGTACTTTATAAGCATTTTTTTTTTCTTGAGACAGAACCTTGCTCTGTCACCTAGGCACCTAGGCTGGAGTGCAGTGGCGCAATCTCGGCTCACTGCAACCTCTGCCTCCCAGGTTCAAGGGATTCTCCTGCCTCAGCCTCCTGAGTAGCTGGGATTACAGATGCGCACCACTACGCCTGGCTCATTTTTGTATTTTTAGTAGAGATGGGGTTTCACCATGTTGGTCACGCTGGTCTTGAACTCCTGACCTCGTGATCTGCCCACCTTGGCCTCCCAAAGTGCTGGGATTACAAACATAAGCCACCGTGCCTGGCCCTAAATTCTTATTAAATACAGGAAAAGCCTATATAAGCATGAGACATTTTAAGGGATGTCATAAAAGATGGAAATGCACAGGTAGGTCAAGAGAGTGAGGATATTCAGTGCTGGTGGGAATGTTGTTGAAATGAATACCCACTGGGTTGAAGCTTATGCAGAAATCACACAAGCTGGACTGACTTGTTAGAAGAACAGAGAAGGACTATGAGACAGAAGGTGACTCAGGTTAGAGAGCAGGTCTGAGTGGAGTTAGAAAGTGGAATGACAAAAGGTCACATCACAGAAAGGAATTTTTTAGAGTTAGAACAGTTGCAGATAACTCCACGCTGCAGTCATGCAGATAGAGAAATTATGACCTAGAGTGTTGGATAGATTGTCAAGGTAGAATCTTGGGTCCCCTAGCATGGCTCCAGAGCAAGATTCCATCTCATATTGGTTAAAGAGGTCACTGTGAATTGTGTGTCAAAATCCTCAGGGAACATGGGTGGGTGATTAGAATGTCAAAACACATTATATTAGCAAAGGGTTTTAGTTGAAGATGCCAACATTCACTGTAGCTAGTGCAGCAAAAGAGGACTTTTTAAAAAGGGAATTAATTAGGAGCTTATAAAACCTTCAGGACAGGTCAGGTGTGGTGGCTCACGCCTGTAATCCCAGCACTTTGGGAGGCCAAGGTGGGTGGTTAACCTAAGTCAGGAGTTCGAGACCAGCCTGGCCAATATGGTGGAACCCCATCTCTCCTAAAAATTAACTGGGCATCATGGTGCATGCCTGTAATTCCAGCTACTTGGGAGGCTGAGACAAGAGAATCACTTGAACTGGGAGGCGGAGGTTGTAGTGAGCCAAGATTGCACCACTGCACTCCAGCCTGGGCGACAAGAGGACAACCTCATCTCTAAATAATTAAATAAACAAATAAATAAATCCTTCAGGACAAGCAGAAAACCCAACCAAGTTTAGAAGATTCACAATCAGCACCAATATATCCAATAATCCAACAGGTCAGTTCCTACAGAAACTCCACTGCTATAGCTGCATGCCAAGGATTACAGAGAACAGTAGGAACTACGTGCCAGAATCTGCTGAACTCCCCACAAAGAACCAAACACCCCCCCAGCTGCCACATCCATCACAAGATCTGATCCCCTGTACACAGCTAATACACCGTAATGGTCACTTCTATCTCTAAGTCTTACAAGGTAGGAGCCAGGCTACTTGTGGGATCCTTGTGGGAAGGACAAAAGAAACTTTTAACTTCCCAACCTTTGACATTCAGGAAGGAAAGCCAGGAGGGAGTTGGTGTGCACCGGGAGGGAGCCAATCAGAGCTATCTGCCAGAGGTGGTAATGAGGAGGATGGGAAGATGTTGACACTGCATGGCATGGACCTCCTGCAGGGGACAGCAGAAGAACAGCATGCTGGGAAAGTGGGCAGGGAGCTGGCATTTCTCTGGTTCTGAGATATTAAGGTCGTGAAAGAGATCTCGGCTGATCTCAGAAGCTAAGCAGGGTGGGGCCTGGTTAGTACTTGGATGAGAGCCCGCCTGGGAATACCGGGTGCTGTAGGCTTAAAAACAAAAATAAAAAATAAAAAATAACAAAAACAAAAAACACAGGGCCAGGTGCAGTGGCTTACACCTGTAATCCCAGCACTTTGGGAGGCAGTGGTGGGCAGATAACGATGTCAGGAGATCGAGACCATGCTGGCCAACATAGTGAAATCCCATCTCTTAAAAACAAAAACAAAAACAGAGGCTGCGCACAGGGTGCTTCTCAGTTTTCCATCTCACTCTTTAAGGTAAAGAGCCCTATTCTCACCCTTTGATGTAAAGAGCCCAATTTTAATGCATTTAAATGTTAAGTCTCCCCACCCGAGGGAACATGGGATGCATGTCACATGCATTTGTTTACTACACATGTACAGCCCTTTTCATAAATGTTCATAACTCCTCCTATAACATGTGGAATATGTATATTTAGCCAACCTGTTCAGCATAAATTCCTGTCTCATGATGCCCTCTCTCAAAGTGTCTATTTTTGGTTTCTATTGAAGGCTATGCTTCCCAGCCTGCAGGATGGCTAGCCTACAGGCTGCAACCCTTTAGAAGAAATAAAGCTGCTGGCTGTTTTGGCTCATGCCTATAATCCTAGCACTTTTGGAGACTGAGGTGGATGCACTGCTTGAGCTCAGGAGTTTGAGACCAGCCTGGGCAACATGGTAAAACACTGTCTCTACTAAAATACAAAAAAATTAGCCAGGTGTGGCGGCATGCACCTGTATTCCCAGGTACTCGGGAGGCTGAGGCAGGAGAATTGCTTGAACCTGGGAGGCAGAGAGGTTTCAGTGAGCCAAGATTGCCCCACTGCACTCCAACCTGGGCTGACAGAGTGAGACTCTGTCTCCAAAAAAATAAAAATAAAAATAAAATAAAGCTCTTGTTGAATACAGTGAGTTCTCTTCAAAGAATCAGTATGCCAGTATGTTCAGTTTCTGTGTTCTTTGTTCTCCATTTTAAAGTTTAACTTCCTTGTTCTCTTCCTCTCCTTGCCTCTATTTTCAATAAACAACCTTCCAGTCAGCCCTAATGAGTAGTTCATATCTGTTCCCCTGGTCACTTGCTCCAGCCTGAGTCACCTCTGGTCATCTGCTGTGACATGAGTCGCCTTTAGTCACCTGTTCCATAACCGTTGTTCCCGATGTAACTGCTCACCCCACTACTCTGGCTCGTACCCCTGCTTTCTTTAAAATAGCCAATCAGAATTGGCTTACACTGTGCCGTCCAACCCTAGCCAATAAGGGAACAATATAATGGTTGGAGCTACCTGCAGCAGGGATAAAAACCCTTTCCTCTTCCTTGTTGAGGTGTGCTCTCTGCTCCATCTGTGAGATGTACCCTTCTATAGAAGTAAAAATTGCCTTGCTGAGAAAATTTATGTTTGAATGGTATTTCTTTTGTGGCACTGAAAATTTGCTTCTAACATTCTCCTTTCTAAATATATATACCTTGTGATTCATCTGTTGACACCCCTATAATGTCTATTACTGTAGGACATGGTGAAAGGACACTTGATGATTTGTCTAAGTTCAGATGTTATCTGAGACATGTGAACTCTGTCTAAGTATGTTACTGTAGTTTATAATAAGAAATACATATTTGGCCTTGTTTAACTTCCTGGCAGCAAATCCTAAAACCTTTGGAATCTCTAAAGTGATAAGTGTCTTTCTGAATGCTAATGAGATGATTGCCAACTGGAGGCTCCTGGATAGCATCAGGATGAGGGAACAGAGGAAGCAACAACATGATTAGAAGGTTTGAACTTGCAGCCACATCCCATGATCTCCAGAAAGAGGAGAGCAGCTGAAGGTTGAGTTGATCACCAATGGCAAGTAGTTTAATCTACCATGTTTATGTAATGAAGCCTCCAGAAAAACCCAAAAGTACAGGGTTTGGAGAGCCTCCAGGTTGCTGAACACATGGCGGTACTGTGAGGGTGGCAGGCTCAGAGAGTGCATGGAGGCTCTGCATTCCTCCCTATACCTTACCCTATGCATCGTTTCCATCTACCTGTTCATTACATCCTTTTACAATAAATGAGTAAAGTAAGTAAAGTGTTTCTCTGAGTTCTGTGACCCATTTTAAGCAAATAAACCCAAGGAAGGGGTCATGGGAATCCCCAATTTACAACTGGTCAGTGAGAAATTCTGGACACTTGGACTGGTGATTGGCATCTGAAGTAGGGGACAGTCTTAGCCGGCCACGTGAGATTTAACTCTAATTCCAGGTAGATAGTTTCAATTGAATTAAACTACAGGACATCTAGTTGTTAACCAGGGAACTGATGAGCAGGGAAAATCATTCACATCTGGTGTCAGAAGTGAAGCATTGTGGGTGGGCAGAGTAGAATAGGAGACAGTCGGTTCTTTTCTCCTATCTCACACACTAAGGGTGTCTATAAGATTTCTGTATGATATATTTGAGCAGATGAAAGGAATAATGGACATGAGATGGGATTTAGTCTTGAAAAGATAGGATTTAAGACAAGAGAGGACAAGAGCCATAGCTCTGTAACAGTGAAGGGAACTCAAAAAGAACCAGTGGTGAAAAAAAGAGCTCTACACATTTCTGGAAGACAGAGGTAAATGGGATAGGGCTGACTGCTCAAACCAAGAAAGTAGCTGTGGCCTAGAAAACACCTGAGGAGGAGCCCGCACTCAAGAGGGCACCAAACTCCCAAGCATGCCCTTGAGATGTAGAGATGGCAAGCAAGAGTGAGAAATGGGGCTGAAAACAAGATTCGCTGAAGATCTTTATACAGACCCTCCTGCTTACCAAGTGATAAAACTGCCAGGCAGCCAACTGTCTTAACTGTCGGCAAAAAGCGGAGCTGTTTCTTCTGCACAAATCAAGCAAACTATCTCCAGGAGACTGGAGCTGCTAGTGCAGGTAGGTGCTGCTGTCCTAGAACTGAGTTCTCTGCTTTCTGAATCATGTCAGGGTCGGGGCAGGGGGTTTCCCCAGAAACCTGGATGCGAGGCCCATCAGTCAACCAGCTCCATCCATATTTATATAGAGCTTCCCATTGGCCTTTCTACTTCCAGATTCTTACAGATGAGCTCGCCCCAAAGACATCATGCATTTGAGCAAAGTCTATGGCATGCCATAGAAGGCACAGAGTAAACAAATAGAAAAACTGACTCTAGAGGACACAGAAATAATTCTGATAACAGAAGAGAACTTGAAAACAAAACACAACATGTCAAAGACGCTTGTTAGTATTCTCAAAGAAACTTGAAAAAAATATTGTACCCATAAAAACAATGACAGAATCCAGTAGAGAAGGAACAAGAAAGAGCTCTTGGAAAAGTAAATGACTCAAACCTTAACCACGTTTTGACATTCTGGAACAGAAACAAAAGAAAGGTCCTGAAAGCTTCCAGAGTGAAAAACAAAGAACAGGACAGTAACAAGATAAATTATAACAGGTCACAAACAAATTGGACTGGTGTCAGAGTTCTTGTTAGTACTGGATATGATCAGACATTAAAGCTCCGAAGAAAAACTATTAATTTAGAATTCAATAATCAGTTAAACTACCAATCAAGCATAAGGATGGAATAAAGCATTTTTCCACATGTGAGAATTCATAAGGCATACCACTCTTGCCCTCTGTTTTAGAAGGTTGAGAATATAGTTCAACAAAATGTGAAAAATTGTGAGAAAAGGGAAGAAATGAGATCAGAGAAACAGAATAATCACACAGGATAACAATAAATAGAAATACCAGAATGACAAGCAGCTCTCAAAACAGGGGTGGAGAGCCAGTTTAGATTGGAATAGAAGATAGCATGTACAAGGGAGCTCGCCAGGAAAATCAA
The DNA here is from genome assembly GCA_963574635.1 of Cheracebus regulus. NCBI lineage: Eukaryota > Metazoa > Chordata > Mammalia > Primates > Pitheciidae > Cheracebus > Cheracebus regulus. The sequence continues at coordinate 60,395 of CAUYQU010007057.1, read as the reverse complement.
TAAACAGTAAATGAAAAACTAGCAAACAACCAAAGAATGAATAAATAAATGAATAAATACATTCCCCTAGAGATTATCTGATGAATTTTCCCATGTGGAAATTAGTATTGTGATGCATTTTAAGAGATATTGATATGTTAAGAAAAAAATTACTCACAAGTGCATTAAAAACTAAAGAAAATAAAAAATTGCATTATCAATACCTGGAAAATTTAAGTTACACAATATAGAAAATGCAACAGCAGCACATCACTTGATTCAACAGTGAGCAAGATTTACAGTCATATCCCTTCCAGATTTGAACAAGAAGCCACAGGATTTGAGGATCTTGGTCTCCAGGGAAAAAGGAAGATTGGGTTCAAAATAGGGCAAGCACGGTGGCTCACACCTGTAATCCCAGCACTTTGGGAGGCCAAGGTGGGTAGATCACCTGAGGACAGGAGTTCGAGATCAGCCTAGCCAACATCATGAAGCCCCATCTCTACTATAAATACAAAACTTAGCTAGGCATGTTGGCACATGCCTGTAATTCCAGCTACGCCAGAGGCAGAGACAGGAGAATTTGCTTGAATCCGAGAGGAAGAGGTTGCAATGAGCCGCTTTGCAGTCCAGCTTGGGCAACAGAGCAATATTCCATCTTAAAAAGAAAAAAATGCTTTTAAATAAAATAAAAGCAAATTGGAAATGCCAGAAAATACTAAAGGCAGGGTTATAAAAAAAAATTAAGCAAATTAAAACATAGCATGGTTTGAAACCAAAGATAGGAAGAAAAGACAATAAATGTGAACATTCTCCTTTGATTACCACAAGGATTATGATTTGGGAATTACAGAGAGGGAATATCATCAACCATAGCTCATTTCTTGGTTTTACAGTGTATAATATTCATATAGACATTAAAATATGAGAGGTATTTACTTAGCTTTTAACTTCTGGAACGAACTTAAAGTTACAGTATAGAAATCTTCATTGTAGCAGGGCATGGTGGCTCACATCTGTAATCCCAGCACTTTGGGAGGCCAAGGTGGGTGGATCACCTGAGGTCAGGAGTTCAAGACTAGCCTGACCAACATGGTGAAACCCTACCTCTACTAAAGAAAAAAAAAAAAATAGCCCAGCGTGGTGGTGTGCTCCTGCAGTCCCAGCTACTCAGGAGGCTGAGGCAGGTGAAACACTTGAACCCAGGAGGCGGAGGTTGCAGTGAGCTGAGATCCTGCCACTGCACTCCAGTCTGGGACAGAGCAAGATTCTTTTTTAAAAAAAAATTAGAAGAAAGAAATCTTAATTGTGATCCCAGTGGGGCCTCCAAAAAAAACTTAACTGTGGTTAAATTGGAATGCAAACATTATCAACAGCCAATAGAAATGAAGGACAGAGAGATGAGAAAAGAGGTGAAGAAAGGTGAGATAGCATACCGTCTATAATCAGTGGCACAGGAAAAAGAGCTTTAAGTGTATTACTTAAAGTTACAATAGCAATACATAGAGGAATAAAAATAGTGACATGGGAAAGGGGAGAGGTATGTATAGTGTATGAATGAAACCTATCTATATAAGGAAATCATTAGATAACATCTAAAATTGAAAAATCAAAAACAGACCAGATGCGGTAGCTCACACCTATAATCTCAGCACTTTGGGAGGCCAAGGTGGGCGGATCACCTGAGGTCAGGAGTTCGAGACCAGCCTGGCCAAGATGGTGAAACCCCATCTCTACTAAAAATACAAAAATTAGCTGGGCTTGGTGGCAAGCACCTGTAATCCCAGCTACTCGGGAGGCTGAGGCAGAATTGCTTCAACCCAGCAAGTGGAGGTTGCAGTGAGCCAAGATTGCACCACTGCACTCCAGCCTGAGGAACTAGGTGAGAGTCCGTCTCAAAATAAAAAAAAGAAAAAGAAAAAAGAAAAATCAAAAATAGTATAAATAAATATACCATGTATTAATATGCAAATAATCACCAAACACAGGAAAAGCAAAAATGGTTCAAAGTGATTCACTCTGGAGATCAGGACAGCGGATAAGAAGAGATGGGGGAGGGGCCAGTTGATTTTTTTTTTTTACTGTGTACATGTGTTATTTAAATCTGTTAAAATAAATTTACAGGTAAACATGTACTCTGGAACCTGAACTTTTTGGCTCATGACTGCTAAGAAATTAACCTTTGACATGTACCATTGGATTCACTTATTTCTATGAGTATACATTCTGTTCCAGGGCCATCCAGACCTTGGCCAGCAGTACACAAGTCCTTAGCAGAACAGTACCCAGATAGCATCCCACAGGGCACGATGGAAAGGACAGAGGAAGTATAAATGGCGGGTCACCGGTCATCTCAGGGAATTTCTACTCTAAGTCATTACAAAGAGGAAGATCTCCCCTGGGCTCCGTGCCGGAATAATCCTGGGTCTTACCGGACTTCCATGGTCCTGCTGGACAGAATAAGTAAAATGTCTGATATTTTCCTTTTGAAAGCACTAGGAACAGCTCAAGGATTTGCACAGCAGAATGAAAGAGGAGCTGTCACTGAGTTCCTTAGGACTCACAGCTTGAAAGGAAAGAGGAGGCCCACAGGGGGCCTGAGGACCAAGCCCAGCAGGGGAAGCTGAGCACTTCCACAGCCCAGGGGGTGGGACCAGAGCTCTTAAAGCCACAGATCTCCTCTGTAGGCACAGAGACCCTCACAGCAGGGATCCATTCACACCAGTCACCCTTGGAGACTGCTATTTATGCTAAAGAAATTTATCCCACTCCATTGTATGCTTCTTGTCCAGAGTTCTCTTGGATCCCTTGTTTACGGCCTTAGTCTTATATTGTGAGCAGTGGAATGGACAGGCCATTTAAGAGGGCAGGGATGGCTAATGATGGGTCTGTTAGCCCTGCAGTCAGTCTTTCCTTTGTGAACCAAACCCAATTTGGGTGCATTTGCTAAGAAAAAAAAAAAGAAAGGAAAAAAAAAGGGCAAAAACCTCATTTAAGGTTGAAGAAATGTTAGTTGTATTCCATTTCTTTTATGAAGAAAAAAAAAAAAAACACTAGAAGAAACCAAAAGCTTTATAATATTTATGACCCATTCTTTTGGTGGTCAAAATGTATATCCAATTTTTCAGGTGTAGGTACAAACACTGTAGCTCTTTAAGACTGGAAGGATCTTAAAAAATAGAGGGCCTTTTCATCACTAGAGAGATGCTAATTTTTATCTTGCAAAAAGTAAAGGGAAGCCCCTTCAGAAATGTTTTCTTTTGAGGCAGAACTTAAACATATGCCAATGCTTTCATGAATTCTGTGAGCTAAATCCTTATAAATCCTTTGAGTTGACAGATCAATTATTCTTTCTAACAGCTAATGAACTAATAACCCTTGGAAATTTCTCCTTCCTTGGGTTGAAAATAGAAAAAAGAAAACCTTAAAGGGGGAAAAATCAATTAAAGACTACATAGCAATAAAAAACAATTAAATTCATTATAGCTTTTTAAAGAGAGCTATATTTTCTTCAAGAGCTATGATTTTTAAATTAAAAACACGTCAAATAACCCTGTATTTTATAAACACCACAAATGTTCTTAAAAATATGTCTTTAATTCATACTGTGTCCTAGCAAAGGGAAGTAAGAAAGGGTAGAAAAATAGAAGAGACAGAGACACACCCTGTAGAAGGCAATCAATAAGAGTGGTGAGATCACCAAGTGCCTCTCTGTATAAGGCACCGTGGTAGACTCTCAGGGTACCAGAAAGACAAAAGGACATACACACACACCACTGGAGAAAAACGAAGAGAAGAGAGAAAGGAAGAGAGATTGTGAAGGCTCTAGACAAGACTATGAAGAGAGGAAGCCTGTACTGAGCGTTTTGCTGATAGAAGCAGGGATTAGCAGGAGTTGGCAGAGTCCATATGCTGGGCATTCAAGGAGTTAGACCCAAGGGGGACAATGAGGGCCACAGCAGATGGCAGAAAGGGAAGCAGAAGAATGGGAACGCATGCAGGCACCGGAGGTGAGTTCTGATTTCAAGAATGAGGTGATGCCTGCTGGGGGAACCAGGCGCAGTGGGACAGAGAGGCATCAGTTCTATCTATCTGTGGATCTGACATTATGGCAAGGATTTGAACAGATGAGAAAACTGAAGCACTGGGAATTTCAGTAAATGAGTCGCTCAAGGTCACAGGGCATCACACACACACACACAGACACACACACACACACACACACATTGTACATGTATGTACAAAAAAGTCTGTGCTTTGTTTTTAATAAAGGAGCTTTGTTTTTAATAAAGGAACTTGAGTATGGTGGGCATCCAGGTACCAGCTCATGAGCACTGCCCTTCCTGCCTGCAGTGCAGTTCTTGGAAGTGAAAAGCAAAGTCCCTTTTGAAATTGAGTGAGTAGTCTTTTTTCCACATTTACAAGTCTGGAGGGTGATGCTTAGAGAATGTGGTGCACATTCCAAGGAATGCTGACAGTTCTCCACTCTGTAAGCTCCTGGTGCACAGTGTGATGTGGTATAAAGAGAGAGAAGCATAAAAGTCAGAATAGGCCAGGTGCAGTGGCTCACGCCTGTAATTCCTGCACTTTGGGAGGTTGAGGCGGGCAGATCACCTGAAGTCAGAAATTTGAGACCAACCTGGCCAACATGGTGAAATCCTATCTCTACTAAAAATACAAAAAATTAGTGGGGCACAAGTGGTGGCCACCTGTAATCCCAGCTACTTGGGAGGCTGAGACAGGAGAATCACTTGAACCCAGGAGGCAGAGGTTGCAGTGAGCCAAGATTGTGCCATTGTGTTTCAGTCTGGGCAACAAGAGCAAAACTCTGTCTCAAAAAAAAAAAAAAAAGAGTCAGAAGAGCTGGGTTGGCATCACAGCTCCTCTTAATTAGCTCCTCAGTTGCTCTGACTATAACATAGGGATACGAATGGTCCCTGACGATGGCTCAACTTATGAATTTTTGACTTTACGATGATGCAAAAGCAATATGTATTCAGTAGAAAATGAATTTGGAACTTTGCCATTTTCTTGGGCTAGTGATATGTGGGACAGTACTCTCTTACGATGCCAGGCGACAACAGAAGTGCACTCGCAGCCAGTCACGTGATCATGTGAGTAAACAAGCAGTATCAAACTCTATGATGTACCATGTTGCCAGATGATTTTTCCCTACTGTAGGCTAATGTAAGTATTCTGAGCACCTTGAAGATAGCCTTGCCTGAGCTATGATGTTCAGTAGATTAGGTATATTAAATGCATTTCCTTTTTTTTTTTTTTTTGGAGATGGAGTCTTGCTCTGTCGCTCAGGCTGGCAATGCAGTGGCACAATCTCGGCTCACTGCAGCCTCTGCCCACCAGGTTCCAGCGATTCTCCTGTCTCAGCCTCTGGGTAGCTGGGATTACAGGTGCCCGCCATCACACCGAGCTAATTTTTGTATTTTTAGTAGAGATGGGGTTTCACCATGTTGGCCAGGCTTGTCTCGAACTCCTGACCTCAGGTGATCTGCCGGCCTCGGACTCCCAAAGTGCTGAGATTATAAGCGTGAGCCCCTGTGCCTGGCCAAATGCATTTTCAACTTATGATATTTTCAACTTAAGATGGGTTTATTAGAATATAACTCCCTCATAAGTCAAGAAGCATCTGTAATTATAGTTACAGCTCAAGTTGTGAATAGGAATAAACCAACTCTAGTTTATTCCTATAGTGATACCAAACTATGCATAAGGGTTTATAAAGGCCCCAAGGCCCATCTATGGACTTATGATCCTGTTAAGGTAAAGCTATGGCCAGTTTTATGGGTGTGTGACCTTGGCAATGACACAGGGTTCCCATGTTGAAAGGGAGCCCATGCTTGATTCAATGCTCTCCTGTTGCCATCTTGACATTCTTGATAATTTCCAAACAAGGGGCCCTGCATTTTCATTTTGCATGGGCTGCGCAAATTACATAGTTGGTCCTGGGTAAAGTCACTTGGTTCAGTGGGAAGAGCTCAGGAAGATTTCCATCTTGGGCAAATACTTCCCCGTAGACTGGAAGTTTGCAGTGAACACGTGTTTGCTTTCCAGCTGAACCCATCTCTTACATTTGAGGAATGCTTCACTCTACGGGTCTTGGCAAGAAGCAGGGCCACATGGGCCAGATGCTGGCATTCCCTAGCCTTCCTACTAGCTACAGCATGACCAGCCAGGTGCAGTGACTCTGGAGCGTGCAATGCTTAAAGTAAGGAAGGAGAATGCAGAATTCACTTTGGTGTTGGCAGCAGCAGCAGCGGCAATTCGCCAGGGCCAACAGTGGCAGCCCCCAGCTATGGTCTCTGGTGTTCAGCGCTAGCCATGCTAGCTAGTGGGAAAAGGCTGGGGGTGGGGAGGCACCCAGCAGTGTGTCAATGACTTCCTCAACTCAATGGGTCTCTGATGGGGTTGTAGTCATGGTTTTAGCCACCTTTGGTTCCTCCCTGTTTCCTTTTTCTTTTTTTGAGATGGAGTCTTGCTCTGTCACCAGGCTGGAGTACAGTGGCGTGATCTCGGCTCACTGCAACCTCCACCTCCCAGGTTCAAGGGATTCTCCTGCCTCAGCCTCTCAAATAGCTGGGACTACAGGCCCACGCCACTACATCCAGCTAATTTTTGTATTTTTAGTAGAGACAGGGTATTACCATGTTGGCCAAGATGGTCTCTACCTCTTGACCTCGTGATCTGCCTGCCTCGGCCTCCCAAAGTGCTGGGATTACAGGTGTGAGTCACTGCGCCCGGCCTCTTTTTTCTTTTTCTTTCTTTCTTACTTTTTTATTTTTTTATTTTTTTTGAGACATGGTTTCACTCTGTCTTCTAAGCTAGAGGTCAGTGGCACAATCATGGCTCACTGCAGCCTTGACCTCTCGGGCTCAGGTGATCCTCCCACCTCAGCCTCCAGAGTTGCTAGAACTACAGGTGCCTGTCACCACGCCTGGATAATTTTTGTAGGGACAGGGTTTCACCATGTTGCTGAGGCTAGTCTCAAATTCCTGGGCTCAAGCGATCTGCCTCCCAAAGTGCCAGGATTACAGATATGAGCCCTGTTACCAGCCTCCTTCCCTGTTTCCTAGTCTGATCATCTAGTCTTCATGGTGATTTGCTTTTCAAACTACTCAGAGTTCTTTCAATAAATTCTTTTTGCACATATGTGGTCCGAGATGGTTTCTGTTGCTTATAGCTAAGAGCTTTTTCTGATATAAAGTTGGACTCTGGAGGAATTACTACCTTGATCATCCTTTGGCTGATAGGCAGCAAATGGGTCCTATGTCCTGAGGCAGAACTTGTCCTCCACACGTCCCTGGTGGTAAGACCCTAGTGCTCACACATTCTAACACAGAAGGGACATGGGAGCCTTTCTTCTCTCCCCTTCCTTCCTTCCTTCCTTCCTTCCTTCCTTCCTTCCTTCCTTTCTTTTCTTTTCTTTTCTTTTCTTTTCTTTTCTTTTCTTTTCTTTTCTTTTCTTTTCTTTTCTTTCTTTCTGATGGAGTCTCACTCTGTCGCCCAAGCTGCAGAGCAGTGGTGCAATCACGGCTCACTGCAGCCTCCACCACCTCCTGGGCTCAAGTGGTCCTCCCATCTCAGCCTCCTGAATATTCGAATGACCACACCCAGCTACTTTTTCTCTCCCTTCCTCCCCCTCCTTCCCTCCCTCCCTTCTTTCCTTCCTCCCTTCCTTCCTTCCTCCCCTCCTTCCTTCCTCCCTCCCCCTCCTTCCCTCCCTCCCTCCCTTCCTTCCTCCCTTTCTTCCTCCCTTCCTCCCTCCCTCCCTCCCTTCCTTCCCCTCTCCCTTCCTTCCCCCCTTCCCTCCTTTCCTTCCTTCCTCTTTACTTTCTTTCTCTTTCCTTCTCTCTCTCTCCTTCTTTCTTGTAGAAATAGATCTCACTACGTTGCCCAGGCTGGTCTTGAACTCCTGGCCTCAACTGATTCTCCAGATCCAGAGAATTCGTTTATATCTAGCTCTTACAAAGAAAAGTGGGGAAAAGTTAGAGTTATATATCTAGGTTTTGTGGCTGGTGTTAGGGAAGACAGGTTCTAGTTTCTACGGCCTGCCTTGAGGAAGAAAGAGTCTACTTTCTGTGGCTTGTTTTGGGGGAAAGAGGGAAGGAAGAAAAAGAAGAGCAGGAGAAGGTCAGAAAGAGACAAGCCTCTGAGGCCCTTCCAAAGTCCTTCAGTTCAAAGTATTCAGCATGTCAAAGTGCCAGACTTTGGGGCAACACTTTTTTTTTTTTGGAGGCAGAGTCTCACTCTGTCACCTAGGCTGGAGTACAGTGGTGTGATCTCAGCTCACTGCAACCTTTGCCTCCCAGATTCAAGTGATTCTCCTGCCTCAGCCTCCCAAGTAGCTGGGATTACAAGTGCGTGTCACCATGTCCGGCTAATTTTTGCATTTTTAGTAGAGACGGGGTTTCACCATATTGGCAAGGCTGGTGTTGAACTCCTGACCTTGTGATTCACCTGCCTCCGCCTCCCAAAGTGCTGGGATTACAGGCATGAATCACAGAGCTTGGCCTGGGACATCATTTTCTGAGCCCCAACAAGGTCATCTGGTCCATACTCCTTCTGAACATGGCAATCCTTTAAGAATAATTCAGGATTTGGGCCTGGCTTGGTGGCTCACACCTGTAATCTCAACCCCGTCTCTACTAAGAATACAAAAAAAAAAAAAAAAAAAAAATTAGCCAGGTGTGGTGGCGCATGCCTATAATCCCAGCTACAGGAGAACTTCTTGAACCCGGTGGGCAGAGTTTGTAGTGAACCGATATCACGCCACTGCACTCCAGCCTGGGCAACAGAGCAAGACTCTGTCTCAAAAAATAAATAAATAAATAAAGAGAATAATTCAGGATCTGAATAACATTCAACAAAAGATGCTACTGGAAACCAGAGTGTGTGCTAAGCAAAAAGACTTTATCACAGGTCACAAACCCCGAGGTTGGCCAGCTCCCAGTTATACTGTTGAGAGTCAATGGCCCTCTTAGGGCTGTGAAGATCTCCCTAACTGTCATCAAATTGTCAAGGCTGAAGTTCAGGGAAATCCACCTCACTCATGGCCAAATATAAAATGTCATTCCTTCAGGGCATGTCACTGAGATGGTGGCCGAGTCCCTAATGAATATCCAGAGCATGATGGGACAAAGATGCCCCAGGATTCTGACATCTAGAGACCACCTAGAAAAGATCCCATACAAATATGATGGCCAAGGGAAAAACAAAACATGGAAAACAAAAACAACCAGACGTGCCAAACATCTGGATCGAGGATGCTCCAGGAAATTACTTGCAGTTCCTTTTACAGGCATGTTCTATCAGTGGCAACAATATTCTGCATTTTGCTAAGGGGCTGAAGGAGGAAGAGAAAACAGTTCAGAGCAGCTCGTTTCCCAACACTTGAACTCCTGGCTGAAACTAAATTGCTTGCTCTCTGGCATCACCGCTAGTTCTACAGTGCTACTTGGCTGACTGGGTGAGGGACATGGCCCTGGATAGGGCCATGAGCCGGCTAAGAGCAGACAGACCCAATGACAAACAGCCCCCTGGAAAGCCCACGATGCAGCCCACCTATCTGGGTCTGAATGGCAGGCATGTGAGCAGAGGCAGAAAAGCTTCGGTGCCAAATCGGGAGGATGTGGAGCTGCTTCAAGTCCCATCGGACCACTCACACGCCCTTGCAGTCGGAGCTGCCCGCCTGAGGCGCGGTAATGCTAGAGTGAGCGGTAGGGGCCCATCACAGCCACGCAAATGGCAACTGGATGGAGTTGGCCAAGGGCTGCCAGACCCGACAGAGCAGGGGGAGAGGCAGAGATGAGGGAACAAGGCAGCTGTCATTTACTTGGGGGGGAAGAGGTTGGATCCTCTAAGGGCAAGGAGGGAGAGGGCTCAGAGGGCCCAGGGTCAGGGTGACTGGGAGCAGCGGACCCCAAAGGGTGCCGATCCTGTGGCAGAGGGTGCGGCTGGCCGTAGCTAAGAGGAAGGGGAAGGTGTGTAGGCCTCTGCCCAGAGGGAAGCGGAGGGCAGAGGAGTGATGCCCTGGGAGGTCTGGCGGCTTCAAAGGGAAAGGGAGAGGACGGGCTGGGAGAGAGAAACAGGAGGGAGAGCCCCTCCATAGGCTTTCTCGAGTGAGTAAAGTACTCATATCCAGGGCTTTATTTGAATTTATCACCTCTTATTAGTGTCTTTTGAAATGCGAATTAGCTGATTAACCACTGCTCACAGCCTTCCAACTGTTCTTTATTCTCCAGCATTCAGCAACTTTGTTCTAAATAGAGTAGGCCACAGTAGCCCACCAGGGGGAAATTATTCTCAAGGTTACAGGAACAGCGACCAAGGCAAAATTAAGCCCTGGCCTGGGTGGAATCAAGTCGGGAGTGAGCTTGTGCCTGGAGCCAGGCTCTAAGCAATCCCCCCCAACCCTCCCCGCCCAAAGCCTCCGAGGACGCAGGTTGCCCTGGTGTGGGTCCATCCCTGCGAGGTAGGAACAGGGCTCTGGGGAACGAGAGACACTCTCTTCTGCCCCCTACCACGTTTCTGTTGACAATCGTCATTTCGTTCTAGGTCCCTCGGGAATGGCAGCGCACTGGCTTCGGCTTTCTGTTTGGGACGTGGGTTCACGTTTACGGACAACAAGGGATGGCCCCTGGCAGAGCCGCGTTCGCACTCGCTCCTGCCTCCAGTTTGGCAACACGACACAAAGGCGGTATGGCTTGTATACACTTTCCAGGCTGAGACCCTATTCAGCGGGGGCTGCAGCTTGCGCGTAATGGGCCCCCTACAGACAAAGCCAGCAAGTTTCTTAATTAAGTCTAAGTGAAAGACAGATCCCGCTTACATCTTCAGAGAACCTTCCTTCAGAACTTCAAAAACACCCTAGACTGCCTATCAAATCCAGGCACGAAGAACTAGCTAACCATTTTTTCTCTTTTTAAATATAGAAAGCCAGGCCTCCGGCGCCAACTCTTCAACCCCCTCTCACTTTCCCTGCAATTTTAGACATGCCTCTGGTTTATAAAACAGGAAACAAAGGGACTTCTTGTGTGTCGGAGAAGCCCTCAGAGGGTCTGCATTTCATTCCGGCCTTCCCCAAAGCGCTGCGCTGTCTAAAGAGCTCTTTAACTGGTTTAGTCTCATTAACATTTCCATGCGGTATCAAAGGCGACGCTACGAAACCAGTCTATGTACGTATATCACATAAGGACACATCCTGGTACGGAACGATATTAAAAAATTAATTATTAGCTAATTGCCTTTTCAGAAACGTGATTTTTCACATCCCTCCCTCCTCTCCCCCTCCCCCCAGCCCCAGAAACCCTCTCTCAGACAGACCTTTCTGTTTTCTGGGCTTTGCTGTGATAATGTTCTTTGCAAACAGAAACCAATTATTCTGCAGCAGTAAGTCACCAGGAGTATGAATTGCTTTAATTTTTTTCCCCCCTTTTAGCAGCTGCCCAGGGTGGGTTGCGAGGTGGCTGCGGTAATGAAGCTGGGATGAATACTAAAGCGGGATGGAGGCCGGGTGTCCTGCGGGGAAAATGATGTTCAAAAATAAAAGTGCGTTTTTGTTGGGAGAAGCTAATCAATGAATTGGACGTTTCCAAAAACTGTGCTTTCCGCTCTCAATTTGCATCGCCAATGCCGCTTTCCCCAATGAGTCCTGTGCACCTGACTAGCTTGTAAAAATGTCACCTTACTGTTAAAGTGCTAAACACGCCCTGTTTTCCTCCGCCTGTTCTCTCTCTTCCCTCCCCCCTCTCTGCCTTTTTCCTTCTGCAATTCTTTGCTTTCTCATTAGAAATGCCCAGCAACCTCTGGCAGACAAAGGCACTGCAAACAAAGTGTATGGAAAGGGGAAGAGAAAAAAAATTAAAAAGGAAAAAAGTGCAGAGGAATTCTTCATTCACTGATCTCTAGAATACATTAATATCTGAAACTGTTGGCACAGCCTAAAATACTTGGGCGGCTAACAAACAATGCAAGCAATGATTCGAAGTCTGGGATCTTCAAATAAACCCCGGCGCTGTCATGGCCACCAGGAAGGAGAATAATGACGATATTAGCTGACCTTCATTTTGTTGTTTCTTCAGACCTGACTGCTGGACCTCTGTTTGCTTGTTACTAGGATTTCTTGGCTGAAAAATTTTAGCATTTCCCAGGCAATACAAGAGCCAGTTTATTAGGTAAATAAACCAGGCCTTAAGCAGTCTTTTCTGCTCCATAATGGGAAATGGGCGAATTGGAACGAGGGTTGAGTTGGAGTCAGGGAGAATGACTAAGAGGCAGAGATCTCATCATTTTTTCCCTCATCCAAAACACCAATGAACAAAGCGGACAGAGGTAACAAATCATCAGATCGACATGCTGCCTTTGGTTAACTTAACCAACATCATCCACCAAGTAAGGAAGAAAAGATTCACAGAAGGAAGGGACAAAAATAGGGGCTTTCTTCCTCTAGAGATCTAGATCTGCAGTGACATTTCACTTCTCCCAAGTTTACAAGTAACTGGAGACTATTTTATAATGTATCCAAAAGGAGCTAATGGTGCTGTGTTTCATTCATCTGTCATAAGTACTTAAACATTCTTATGTTATCCAAACCATTCTCCAGTGACAATCTTAATGATGTTAATAAAATCAGTAATGCAGAACTGGATCTTTTTTCAGAGTCTTTACATCCAGAGGGCCTTCTGGCTGTCTAGACTGTATCACAATTGGTAATTATTACATTTATGTGTGTCTGTTTACTGTCTCAATTCCCTCCCCCAACTGCAATATAAGCTCCCTGAGGGTAGGGACCACCACTGTATCCTGCCTTACCCAACACAGCACCTAGAACCCAGGATGTATTTGCCTAGGGAGGTGATAACATTTTTGGCTACCTTTGGGGAAATGCATCACATCTTTCAAAGCTTTCAGCTGCCTGCTGGGCGCAGTGGCTCACGCCTATAATCCCAGCACTTTGAGAGGCTGAGGCGGGCGGATCACAAGGTCAGGGGTCCAAGACCAGCCTCACCAACATGGTGAAACCCTGTCTCTACTAAAAATACAACAATTAGCTGGGCGTGGTGGTGTGCACTTGTAATCCCAACTACTCAGGAGGCTGAGGGAGGAGACTAACAACAACAACAAAAAAGGCTTTCAGCTGCCAAGCCCAAGGTCTTCAAGATCAGAATAAGTCCCAATACTTCTTAAAGCAGAGTATTTCCCTACTGAGAATGAAGATAATGTGTCAGAGTTTCCTGTGGTTTCTACCTTTCTTTTTTAAACTGTGCTTTATTTTGGAATTAAAAAAATAATTTCAATTTTTACTTTGGATTCAGGAGGTACATGTACAGATTGTTACGTGGGTATATTGTGTGACATTGAGTTTTAAGGTATGAATGATGCCCTCAGCCAGGTAGAGAGCACAGTACCCAACAGGTGGTTTTCCAGCCCTTGCTCCCCTCCCTCTCTCTCCCTTCTAATAGTCCCAATGTCTATTGTCCCTATCTGTATGTTCATGTGTACCCAATGTGTATGTCCTACTTATAAGTGAGAACACATGGCATTTGGTTTTCTGTTCCTCCAGGTTTCAAATTAAAACAACTTATAATAAATGCTTAACACTTGCTTCAAGCAGGAGTTCATGTAAATTGATATAACACACACATTTAAAAAATGTTATACAGACATTTTGTTGGAAAACATGGAGACATAGAAATTTTTGAGACTGTGTAACTGCCCAATGGGTTCACCTTATTCAATTTGGGTTTTTGTTTGTTTGTTTGTTTGTTTTTTGTGGTGGTGGTTTTTTTTTTTAGACTGAGTATCACTCTGTCTCCCAGGCTGGAGTGCAGTGGTGCCATTTCGGCTCACTGCAGCCTCCCCTCCCAGGTTCAAGCGATTCTCCTGTCTCAGCCTCCTGTGTAGCTGGGATTACAGGTGCATGCCACCATGCCTGGCTAATTTTTGCATTTTTAGTAGAGACAGGGTTTCAACATGTTGGTCAGGCTGCTCTCAAACTCCTGACCTCATGATTTGCCCTCTTTAGACTCCCAAAGTGCTGAGATTACAGGCATGAGCCATCATGCCCAGCCACCTTACCCAATTTGTAACCGCCCAGTGGGTTTACCTTACCCACTACCTAGACAGAGCTGATTTCTCTAGACAGGGGATTCACAATAGAGAAAGAGTAACACAGAACTGGCCGAGTGGGAGACCAGAGTTTTATTATTACTCAAACCAGTTTCCCTGAACATTTGAGGATCAAAATTTTTAAAGACAATTTGGTGGAGTTGGGAGTGCTGATTGGTTGGGTAGAACACGGGGTATCCCTGTCTTCTCGCACTGAGTCAGTTCCTGGGGGTGGGGGTCACAAGATCAGGTGGTGCTGGTTAATCCATCAAGGGTAGATTCTGCAAACCATCTTAAGTCCTGATCTTAAGTGCAGTTTAAAGAGGATTGGAATCTTGTAGTCTCCAGCTATCTGACTCCTAAAGCATAATTTCTAATCTTGTGGCTAACGTTAGTAGTCTAGTTCCCAGGCAAGAAGGAAGTTTTTTTTCTGGGAAAGGGCTACTATCATCTTTGTTTTAAACTATAAACGAAGTTCCTCCCACAGTTAGTTCAGCCTACACCCAGGAAGGAACAAGGACAGCGTGGAAATTAGAGGCAGGATAGAGTCGTTTAAGTTGGACCTCTTTCACTGTCTCAGTCACAATTTTGCAAAGGTGGTTTCAATTCCAGGAAGTGAGAAAAGTAACTCTAAAAGTATGCAGGATATGATCGCAAAATGGTTGAAAGCAATAAAAAAGACAATACATGTTTGCTTAGTTTTGTTGCTGCTATAACAGAATATCACAGACTAGGCGATCTATCAAGGAAATAATTTATTTGGCTCATGGTTCTGAAGGCTGGGAAGTCCAAGAACATGGCACTCTGATGAGAGTCAAACCAGCAAGGGTGGAAGGCATAAGTGAGCACACAGACAGAGAGGAAAAGGGGGCTGAATTCCCTTGATAAGTAACCCACTCCTGTGATAATAGCATTAAGCCATTGATGAGGGCAGGGCCCTCATGATCTAATCACCTCTTAAAGGTCTCACCTCTTAATATTGTCATAATTGCAATCAAATTTCAATGTGAGTTTTGGCGGAGACATTCAAACCATAGCATATGTAGATGTACTATATGCATGCATAGAAAAAAGACTGGAAAGATACACCCAAACAGTTAATAGTCATTATTTGTAGGAAGTGAAGTTTTATTTTTTATTTTTATTTTATTTATTTATTTATTTTTGAGACAGAGTCTCGCTGTGTTGCCAGGCTGGAGTGCAGTGGTGTGATCTCGGCTCACTGCAACCTCCACCTCCTGGTTCAAGCGATTCTCTTGTCTAATCCTCCCAAGTAGCTGGGACTACAACCGCCCGCCACCATGCCCAGCTAATTTTTTATATTTCTAGTAGAGACGGGGTTTCACCATTAGCCAGGATGGTCTCGATCTCCTGATCTCATGATCTGCCCGCCTCCGTGATCCTGCTGGGATTACAGGTGTGAGCCACTGTGCCCAGCCTTATTTTTTATTTTTTGAGACGGAGTCTCGCTCTGTTGCCCAGGCTAGAGCACAATGTCACGGTCTTGGCTCACTGCAACCTCCATCTCCCAGGTTCAAGTGATTCTCCTGCCTCAGCCTCCCGAGTAGCTGGGATTACAGGCACCCACCACCACAATCTGCTAATTTTTGTATTTTTAGTAGAGACAGGGTTTCACCATGTTGGCCAGGCTGGTCTCAAACTCCTGACCTCATGGTCCCCCTGCCTCAGTCTCCCAAAATGCTAGGATTACAGGCGTGAGCTACCATACCCCGCCTCAATATGCTTTTTTTAAAAAAGATAATAAATTAGTAGATGAGCTAGATCTTTACCTCAAGAATTTTGAAAAATAAGTTACAGTTATACAAATACAACCATGGGCACTCAAGGTGGTATCTCTCTCTCTCTCACACACACACACACACACACACACAGACACACACACACACACTCACATAAATATACTCGCATGAACATAAATACCTAAAGCTATACATAAAGCTCCATAGGAACATTTCTGGAGGGTTATGTGGCTATTTGTTTTATTTCTTGAGACAAAATTGCTCTGGGCATCTCAGGGAAGTTTTCTTTTTCTTAGCTTGTGGCAACCAGGTATCACATTTCTGGGCTTTAAAAGAGATTATATTCAAGGATGCTCCATTACTTTGAATAGGTAAAACATTCCAGACTGATGGGAATTCATACCTGTCAACAGCTGTGAATTAGCATTTCAAACCCCCTCTAATGGGACTTACACTTTATCTGTATGAGGATTCAGCACCTTGTAGAAAAGCAAATGCTGAATGCAAACCAGGGTAAAAACCCTTTCTGCTAGAGAGTAGAGCCTAAAGGAATGATAGAGACCCAGCTGCCAAGAACAACTCACAGGTTGATAGGTGCAAAATTACCATGACAGGAATTAGGAAAACAGACACTACTATTTATTTATTTATTTATTTATTTATTTATTTATTTATTTATTTATTGTGAGATGGAGTCTCGCTCTGTCACCCTGGCTAGACTGCAGTGGCGCAATCTCAGCTCATTGCAACCTCCACCTCCTGGGTTCAAGCAATCCTTCTGCCTCAACCTCCCAAGTAGCTGGGATTACAGATGCATGCCACCACACCCAGCTAAATTTTGTGTTTTTAGTAGAGGTGGGGTTTTACC
Source organism: Cheracebus regulus (assembly GCA_963574635.1). Classification (NCBI taxonomy): domain Eukaryota; kingdom Metazoa; phylum Chordata; class Mammalia; order Primates; family Pitheciidae; genus Cheracebus; species Cheracebus regulus. The sequence goes on along the minus strand of CAUYQU010007057.1, from coordinate 43,667 downwards.
ATGTCGGCCAGGATGGTCTGGAACTCCTGACCTCAGGTGGTCTGCCCGCCTCGGCCTCCCAAAGTGCTGGAATTACAGGTGTGAGCTACTGTGCTGGGCCTACTTTAGATTTATAATTTTGTATTTAGAGGGGTAGTAAATATACCTAGGGAAAAAAACCCTTCAGGGTGAAATGGTATGTTTGATATTTACTCATCAAGGTTTTTTCTTTCTTTTTTTTTTTTTTGGTCACCTGGACTGGAGTGCAGCAGCACAATCTCTGCAACCTCTGCCTCTCGAATTTAAGCGATTCTCCTGCCTCAGCCTTATGGGCCCACCACTACACCCAGCTAATTTTTTGTATTTTTAATAGAGACGGGGTTTCACCATGTTGGCCAGGCTGGTCTCAAACTTGGTGATTCGCCCACTTCAACCTCCCAAAGTGCTGGGATTACAGGCGTGAGCCACCACACTAAGCCTGGTTTATCCCTTTTATTATCACTTTTTGTTAGTTTCCATGCTTATTCCTACAAGGCCACAGCCAGAAATGGGTGTGGGAGAAATGAAGTTCTGAACATTTGAATGAATGAATGCCTATTTCAATTCAAATCATTCCCTGGAAATTGTCAACTTTAATGTAAAATGGAATGAGGGAGGCCTAACCACTCAGAAACAATCAAAGGGAACTGAGAACTTTACATATCAGAAAACTCTTGGACAATGCCTAAGAGGATTGGAAAGAAATTTCTAAAACATGTCGCCCCTGCAAACACACATGAAAAAATATCTTGAGAATTCCACAGGAAAATATACATTCACTTTAAAAAGAAACTTTGAAGCACAAAAATAAAAGGCTATTTCTCAGAACACCAAACACTGCTTAAGTTTTGGAAGAAAAAAACTCATTAGTGTTTCAAAGGAGGTTGATAACTTATTTCAGTGTCCACATTATGATACAGGATGAGCCAAGCTTACTCCTCAAAATCCTAGGGACCACTTACTCTCCTCTCCCCTATCGCGCTCTCTCTCTCTCTCTCTCTCGCTCTCTCTTTTTTTTTTCCTTGAAACGGAGTCTCATTCTGTTGCCCAGGCTGAAGTGCAGTGGCACAATCGGCTCACTGCAACCTCCGTCTCCCAGGTTCAAGCAATTCTCCTGCCTCAGCCTCCCAAGTAGCTGGGATTACAGGCGTGTGCCACTACACCTGGCTAATTTTTGTATTTTTAGTAGAGACAGGGTTTCACCATGTTGGCCAGGCTGATCTCAAATTCTTGACCTCAGGTGATCTGCCGACCTTGGCCTCTCAAAGCGCTGGGATTACAGACGTGAGCTATTGCACCCAGCCAGAATCTGCATGTTAACAAGATCCCCAGAAACTGCAACTGAGCTACTCTGGAGGATGTGCCATCCCAAATCAACCCTGAAGGGCTGAAAAGTTAGGGAAGGGAAATCAGGGATAGAAAGGAGGGCAAGTATTCCAGGTAGAGGCAGGAATGTGTACAAGGCCACCAAAATAAAGGAAGGCCAGGGATGCCAACTGTTCAGGGTGGCTGGGTCCTAGTCCATGGGAGAGAAAAAGAATGTGTGTATTGAGAAGCAAGGGTGCAGTGTGGCCGAGGGTGAGGGGGTGAAGGAAGGTTCAGCCTGAGACTAGATCCTACTAGGCTGCGGGAACCAGTGCTAAGGAGTTTGGACTTTATTCTGAGGGCCTGGGGCACCTCTGAGGGGTTTCCAAGCTGGGAGTGAGTTGATCAGATCCCCTGAAGACACACTGCTCTCCCCTGCCTTGGTGCGCCAGTTCATTGCACTCCGAATAATTCCTTACTCATTTCAAACTACCAAATCCACTCATTTCGTCTGTGCTAATTCAAGTGACTTCCAGTCAGGGTGGCTGGAACGGAGCTGTTTCTCAACCCTAAACTCCTGCAGCACTGCGGATGGGCTACGCACATGTCTCTGTCATGGCCACGCCATTTCTGCAGTAAGATGTTTGTCTACTCTCTTCTACTGCTAGAGCACAGCTTTTCAAAGAACAGTTTCCAAGGACCACCTATTTCGGAATCATCTAGGGGTACTTGATAAAATCAGATTCCAAGGCCTAAGACCCCCTGAATTGGTATCTCTGTGTGCGGGGCCCAGATGTTTGAATTTTAAAAAGCATTGCAGGTGAGGCTCTTGAATATCAAAGCCAGAGAATCATAGTACAAAACTGCAGACTCCTGAGACCCACAGCCATCCCATAAATCCTAGAATTGGACACTGCACCTCTGTCTATGACCTTGGCCTCAGGCTGCTCAGGTAGACGAGTAAATGAAGTGTTTTAAATTCCTCTCTCCACTCATCTTTGATTATGTAACTAATCAAGGTGCTTCCAAAAACCAACCCAACCAATCAAGAAAATTTCTAGGAACTTAATTCCAGTGTAAAAGGACTCATGCCAGGCATGGTGGCTTATGCCTATAATCTCAGCACTTTGGGATGCCGAGGTGGACAGATCACCTGAGGTCAGGAGTTCAAGACCAGCCTGACCAACATGGAGAAACTTCATCTCTACTAAAAATACAAAATTAGCCAGGCGTGATGGTGCTGACTAATCCCAGCTGCTCAGGAGGCTGAGGCAGGAGAATCACTTGAACCGAGGAGGCAGAGGTTGCAGTAAGCCAAGATCGTGCCATTGCACTCCAGCCTGGGCAACAAGAGCGAAACTCTGTCTAAACAACAACAACAACAAAAAAGGACTCTTCATTCCTGCTGTGTGCTCATTCTATTGGCCTATGCTCAGAAAGGGCGTTTTCTCTACGACCCAGGAAAGACATTATGTGCCTTTGAAAGCACCATGGTTACTGTTTACTCTTACTACTATTAGGAATGCTTCAAATCGGTCATTTAGGAACTAAGAGACACTGATTAGATTCTGTCTTCTATGAGCATGATTGTGATGTTTCTTTCTCTCTCCCGCTGGACTTTAAGCAACTTGAAGGTAGGACTCTAAGGCTGACGCACCGCGGGATTCCCCCATAGCATGGCCTGGCTGAAGGGACTCAATAAAAATGTGATGAATGGATGAAAGATGGTTGTGTCACAGAAGCCCAAGTGTAATAAATAATAGTTCATTTGGAATCTGCACCTGTGTGGGAATTCTCCGAACACCTGCCAGGGCCAGTAACTCCTGTTTTCTCAGCCTATCAAAGAGGGCAGCTGCTCCTTTCCCTCCTGTGACCCTCTCTCATTTATCGAAGCTGGAAAGGGCTGTGATTTTCCCCAACCTGCAGACCCTCTGAGCGATTAGTAGCCCTCCCAAACAGACTTGTCCACTAATGTCAATGTGGGAAAATGCAATATAAAAATTTGTTTCATTGAACATATATTAAAGGCATCTGGCTATGTTACTTAAGGAGGATTTATAGTACCAAAATTCATCTGCGAAAGGAAAAAAATGATAAACACTCGCATAGGATTCTATCATTTAAATCCTAAATTCACAGGATGGAACATTTAACTCCTGATTTTCCAGAAAATCTACTCTTACGAATTCCAAAGTCATCTTGAAAGGCAGGCTTTTTACTCTGTTTTGTGTTTGTTCAGTGAATATATTGCTGTTCCAAATCAATGTTGCACTTGAAATGGTTTTTAAATTGCAATGTTAAGGGACTCTTTAGTAGATACTACCTTTAAAGTATCATGTGAACAGTTGAAATTAAGCAATTTCACATGGAAACGGAGGTTTTGGCTTTCCTTGAAAAATCAGAAGAGACTGCAATATTGGGCCCACTGCTACCTAGCAACAATCACCTGGGCTGACCTCTTGAGAGGGAAGCTTTCTGGTTTTGCTTCTCTACTGCAGCTTGACTCCTTTCTGTACCTGTCTGGCTTCCACAATGAATAAAGAAAAGGAGGCACGGCTTCTCTTCCAAAGAAACATAGATTCACGTATCTCTAATAAACGGAAGAGTAAAAATATAAGATGTGCATAGAGGAAAAATAGAGTAGTGATCACAATAAATGACTCTCTTTTTTTTTTTTTTTTTTTGGAGACAGAGTTTCGCTCTTGTCACCCAGGCTGGACTGCAATGGTGTGATCTCAGCTCACTGCAACTTCTGTCTCCCAGGTTCAAGTGATTCTCCTGCCTCAGCCTCCCGAGTAGCTGGGATTACAGGCATGCATCACCATGCTCGGCTAATTTTTTGTATTTTTAGTAGAGATGGGGTTTCTCCATGTTGTTCACGCTGGTCTCGAACTCCCAACCTCAAGTGATCCACCTGCCTTGACCTCCCAAAGTGCTGGGATTACAGGCATGAGCCACTATGCCTGGCCGACATGACTCTTAAGTGCAGGTGAAGAAAGATTTAAAGCAGAACAGCAACTGAGGGGAGCCCACTATGTGAGCAAACGCTAAGAAGCAGAAACAGAAAAGCTAGGTTTGGGGGAGGAGAAATAACGGGTTTGGCTATAGTGGGAAGTTTCCATAGGGGTAGAGGAACAAAGTGGCAGGCGAGACCCTGTAGAGAGACCGTGGCGAGCCTTAGATCCAGAGCCAAAGACTGTGGGCTGTGTACTCTAGGGCAGCGGTCCCCAACCTTTTTGGCACCAAGGACCAGTTTCATGGAAGACAGTTTTTCCATGGACTTGGGGGAGGGGGAGATGGTTTCAGGATGAAACTGTTCCATCTCAGATCATCAGGCATTAGAGTCTCATAAAGAGCACACAACCTCAATCCCTCGAAAGTGCAGTTCACAATAGGGTTCGCACTCCTATGAGAATCTAATGCCGCCACTGATCTGACAGGGGCGGAGCTCGGGTGGTCATGCTTGCTCAACCACCAGTCACCTCCTAACAGGGTTTGGGGACCCCTGCTCAGGGGCAGGTTGGAACTCTCCAAGGTTTACTACCAAGGGTCCCTTTACTACCTGGCAAGATAAGAGTAGTGTTTCAGGTTGATCAAGTTGGGCAGCTGCATCGAGGATTCACTGGACTGAAGTGAGACCAGGGGAAAGGAAGCCCCCTTGGGAAGGTACAGTTGCAGCAATCCAGCCCTCCAGAAAATGCTGACGGAGAAAATGCAAAGGGGGAGCCCTGAGCGTGCAAGAAATGCTATGTCCTGAGGGGTAGAAGGCACTGGAGGAGAAAGCTCACATAGGAAAGGAATGGTTCAGCTACAGCGATGGAGAGAACAATGGTACCCAAAACACAAATACTGGAGTGGGCTGGCTTCTTGTTTGGGCTTCAAGCGTGTGTGGCATGTGTGTTTATGATGGTGGGGTGAGGGGTTGCAAATGATGAATTTGGTTTAAGCCTTTGAGTGCCAGAAAATGACACGGAGATCAAGAGACAGATGTTCAGGTAAAGGGTGAAAATGGCTGGTCGCGGTGGCTCATGCCTATAATCCAGCACTTTGGGAGGCTGAGGCAGGTGGATCACAAGGTCAGGAGTTCAATACCGGCCTGACCAATATGGTTAAACCCCGTCTCTACCAAAAATACAAAAATTAGTTGGGCGCGGTGGCATGGGCCAGTTGCCCCAGCTACTCAGGAGGCTGAGGCAGGAGAATTGCTTGAATCCAGGAGGCGGAGGTTGCAGTGACCCAGGATTGAGCCACTCTACTCCAGCCTGGGCAACAGAGCAAGACTTTGTCTCAAAAAAAAAAAAAAAAGGTGCAAATGTGGGGATGCACTGAGTGGTAAGGAGAGCTGGAGCTGGGAGATGGAGAAGGTTTCTAAGAAAAGCAGAATGCCCCAAAAGGATCTGGACCACAAAACCCAGAAATGCTTCTGCTCCAGTTCAAGAAACAGTGGAGATGTGATTCTTCCGCAAGGAGCCTTAGAAACCAAACCACACTGTTGCCCTGGGTACTCCCAACAACTCCAAGTTTTTATGGAGCCTTTGGAATGATGGATGGGGCTCAGTTTACCCAGAGACAGTAAAATCAGATGAAAGGGGTTAATTTAGAGCTGTTCTCTCCACTGCTAGGTGCGAAACAGTCACACTGGAGCCATGATGAAGCTACGTCTATTTAAACAGCCAAATTGATCATTGTAACTGTTTTCTCTCTTAAAATAAACCCCATGCTTTTAGCCATATTCCTGCTTCTTAAAGCCTCTCATGTGAAAGATGCCAAAATAATCCTGGACCTTAAAGAGGTCTTGATTTATCGTTTCACAACTGGTTCCCATGCACCTCCCTTTCCACTTTTTCAGAAGCTCACTATATAAATCCTGCCATCAGATCAGGGAGGCAGGCATGGTGGTGATGGATGTCAAATCTGCGACGGGGAAAGTGAAGAGCAGTTCCCCACTGGGAACAGATAAGCCAGCAGACTTCTCACAGACAGCTCCTGTTACCCACTCAGCCAGTCCCGCCCCTTCCTCCTGCTCCCTTTGCCCTCCCCATCTGCTGAATAGGGCCTCCCTTCTGCTGCAAAGCGTCCATTCCCGTAGCGTCTTGGTTTGCGTTCTTTGGTGAGAAATGTTGATTCTGGGTTAATATTGACGTTAAAAAATACAAGCTCAACCTAATTTTTAAAAATCAAGTTAATTTTCACACAGGTTCCCTTCACCTTAAAAAAAATTTTCCTTTTTGTAAAAAAGAGTAAACAGGTTACATGGGGAGGCCCAAGTACCAGGAATTGATTAGTGGCACAAAGCAACCACATTTTTTTTTTTTTGAGACAGAGTTTAACTCTGTTGCCCAGGCTGCAGTGCAGTGGTGTGGTCTCGGCTCACTGCAACCTCCACCTCCCAGGTTCAAGTAAGTCTCCTGCCTCAGCCTCCCGAGCAGCTGGGACTACAGGTGTGAGCCACTACGCCCGGCTAATTTTTGTATTTTCAGTAGAGACAGGGTTTCACCTTGTTGGCCACGATGGTCTCGATCTCTTGATCTTGTGATCCATCAACTTCAGCCTCCCAAAGTGCTGTGAGCCACTGTGCCCGGCCAAAAGCAACCACTTAAAGCAAAGTTAATCTAGTTTGCTCATCAGCCCAGGACTTTTACTGCATAAGTACACGATGCTTCCTTGCATGTATCTGCAAATTTTGCCTTTTAGGCTAAGGAGATGTTTTTCATTTGATTTGAGAAGAAGGGGTCAAGACTGCAGAGGCTCCAGGTAAAATGCTGTAGGCAGGGAGTCCACCTTTGATACTAAATTTTTTTCTTTCTTTGCTCTCTTTCCACCACCCAGCCCTCCTCTGTGGCCAGGCATCCTGAGACCCCACACTGCTGTCTATGGCCTGCCAAGATGCACAGTGCCACCTCATGTAGGCCTGCTTGCCTCCCTCACCTACACCCCAACTCAGATTGGAACATCACGTTCCCATCAAAGTTCCAGTTTCCCTACTATGGATGAATTCCTGGTGGTATTTTTAAAAATCAAGTTAAGTTACTCTAAAAGGTGAATAACCAACTCTTTGACTTCCTACTATCTCACATACAACACACCCAGCTTTGCATCTGGATTAGTGATTTTGTTGGCTTAAACCCTTGGTCATAACTTGGCAGCCAGGGAGCCAAGTTCGACTGCAGTTATGTTTTGACCTGGTCAGTCTTTCTTTTGATTGTTTTTTGAGATGGAATCTTGCTCTGTCACCAGGCTGGAGTGCAGTGGCATGATCTCAGCTTACTGAAATCTCTGCCTCCTGGGTTCAAGAGATTACCCTTCCTCAGACTCCCGAATAGCTGGGACAACAGGTAGGTGCCACTATGCCTGGCTCATTTGTTGTATTTTAGTAGAGACGGGGTTTCACCATGTTGGCCAGGATGGTCTCCATCTCCTGACCTTGTGATCCGCCCGCCTTGGCGTGGCTCACACCTGTAGTCCCAGCGCTTTGGGAAGCTGAGGCAGGCAGATCACCTGAGGTTGGGGGTTCAAGACCAGCCTGACCAACATTGAAAAACCCCATCTCTACTAAAAATACAAAATTAGCCAGGCATGGTGGCGCACGCCTGTAATCCCAGCTACTTGGGAGGCTGAGGCAGGAGAATCACCTGAATCCTGGACGCGTAGGTTGCAGTGAGCCGAGATCGCGCCATTGCACTCCAGCCTGGGCAACAAGAGTAAAACTCCATTTCAAAAAAAAAAAATCTGCTAACTTTGCACAAAATCATCTCTCTCTCTTTCTCTCTCTCTCTCTCGGCAGGTGATCTGCCATCCTGGGGCCAAAGTTTCACGGGGCAGCAAATGAGGGGCTGAAGAGCAAGCTCCCTGTGGGCTCTAGTTCACAGGGGCACCTACTACTCCTGACTGTCATATACTTGGTCTGTATCTCTCATTTTCTTTTTCCTTTTTCTTTCTTTTCTTTTTTTTTTTTTTTGACATTGAGTTTTGTTCTTGTCACCCAGGTTGTAGGGCAATGGCGCAATCTCAGCTCACTGAAATCTTTGCTACCAGGTTCATGCGATTCTTCTGCCTCAGCCTCCCAAGTAGCTGGGATTACAAGCGTGTGCCACTATGCCCGGCTAATTTTTGTACTTTTATTAGAGACGGGGTTTCACCACATTAGCTAGGCTGGTCTCGAACTCCTGAGCTCAGGTGAGCTGCCTGCCTTGGCCTCCCAAATTGCTGAGATTACAGGTATGAGCCACCGTGCCCAGCCATATCTCTCATTTTCTTTACCTAATCCTGACTGCCATTTGAATTTGTGACTTCTGGCTTAAATGACTCTCTAAATGACAGCAGAATTAAATACTTTCACAAAAGTAGGGACAAAAGACATATATATATTTTTAGATTTTTATTTTAGTTAACAAAGAATGTTCACATATATTTATGGGATACAAAGTAATGTTTGTTTGTCTGTTTTGAGACAGAGTTTCATTCTTGTTTCCCTGGCTGGAGTGCAATGGCCCAATCTCTGCTCACTATAACCTCCAACTCCTGGGTTCAAGCGATTCTCCTGCCTCAGCCTCCCAAGTAGCTGGGATTACAGGCATGTACCACCATACCTGGCTAATTTTGTATTCTTAGGAGAGAGGGGGTTTCTCCATGTTGGCCAGGCTGGTCTTGAACTCCCAACCTCAGGTGATCCGCCTGCCTGGCCCCCCAAAATAGTGGGATTATGGGTGTGAACCACTGCGCTGTGTCTCAGGTACAAGGTAATGTTTTGATAGCTACACACATTGTGGAATGATTATACCAAGCTAATTAACATATACCTTACCTCACATACTTATCAATTTTTTTTTTTTTTGTCGTGAGAATATTTAAAATCTGTTCTTTTAGCTACTTTGAAATAAAATTGAGTATCCCTTATCTGAAATGCTTGGGACCAGAAACGTTTTGAAATTTGGATCTTGGAACATTTGCATTATACCTCCTGGTTATGCATTCTTTTTTTTTCCTTTCTTTTTTTTTGAGATGAAGTTTCGCTCTTGTTGCCCAGGCTGGAGTGCAATGGCATGGTCTCGGCTCACTGCAACCCCTGCCTCCTGGGTTCAAGCGATTCTCCTGCCTCAGACTCCAGAGTAGCTGGGGTTATACATGCCTGCCATCACGCCCAGCTAATTTTTGTTATTTTTTGTAGAGACTGGGTTTCACCATGTTGGCCAGACTGGTCTTGAACTCCTGACCTCAGGTGATCCACCTGCCTGGGCCTCCCAAAGTGGTGGGATTATAGGCGTGAGCCACTGTGCCCAGCCGGTCCCTGACTATTAAGACCAGGAAGGGTAATCGTGGTACAGGAAAGCAGATCACATACAGTAACACAGATGGCATTCTCGACAGGGGATATCTCTTCTTTGCCTATCGGTATTACTCTTGGCTCCTTTTCTTCCTCTCTCATCTTTTAAATTTCCTCTCTTTCATGTCTCTATCTATTCCTCCTCATTTCTCTCCCCTTGACTGAACCAAATATGACCACAGGAGCACACATCTTACAGCACTCTGCCTGTCCATCCCACTTAACCTCAATCCTCAGCACTCTGGTGTGTCATGGAAAATTAAGAACGTTTGAGAAGTACCATGGAAAGCAAAAGTTTAGCAAGCGATGACCACAAACCACTAACCCTGGCCACATCTGGTCACTGTTCTTGACAAAACTTAAAAACTTTATCCAACACTCAATGGGGGGCCCCCTCTAGCTTATGCAGGTCTGAGGGTTGATTTCACATGCATCCAAATAAACTATTTTAGGAAAAAGAAAACAAACTCAGAAGCCAGGAGGCCAGGAAGCAAAGAGACTCCCTAGAGGTTCTAACTTGCTGACTGGCCACAGTGACACCATAGGGATGGCCACATTGAATCAGGTCCAATGTTCTTGCCACTTTTATAGTTGTGCCAGTTTCATGACAGTGACATGAAGAGATGTACGCAAAGAAATGCCTCTCCTAGCTGGGCGTGGGGGCTCACGCCTGTAATCCCAGCACTTTGGGAGGCCCAGGTGGGCAGATCACTTGAGGTTGAAAGTTCAAGACCAATCTGACCAACATGGAGAAACCCTGTTTCTACTAAAAATAAAAAAATTAGCCGGGCATGGTGATGCATGCCTGTAATCCCAACTGCTTGGGAGGCTGAGGCATGAGAATCGCTTGAACCTGGGAGGCGGAGGTTGCAGTGAGCCAAGATCACACAATTGCACTCCAGCCTGGGCAACAAGAGAGAAACTCCGTCTCAAAAAAACAAACAAAAAAGAAATGCCTCTCCTTGTCAGCACCTTCAGTAGTCAGATGTACCCCCAACATCTTCTAGTTTACTTTAATAACCCATTGCCATTCCACATAAAACTGTTTTGAATCTTTTATGCCGGGAAGCCCTTGGCCTTCCCAGACTGCCTGGGCTGCTTGATACCATAAAGCTCCTAGAGAAATGGCTCTTTATGAAAAGCAGTACTTATTTATAATGGAGTAGTTATATATGGAAACTTTTCTCCTTTGTAAAAATAAACTGCAAAATACATAATAAAAATTACCATCTTAACAACTTAAAAGTATAAATTCACTGGCAAAATACACTCACAATGTTGTGCAACCATCACTACTACTTATTCCAGAACTTTTCATCACCCCAAAAGGAAACCTCATGCCAGTTAAACAGTCTCTCTCCATTTCTTCCCACTCTCCAGCTCCTGGCAATCACAAATCAGCTTTCTGTCTCATCATAATTTGCCTACTCTGGACATTTCATATAGATTAGATCATACAATATATAGCTTTTTGTATCTGGCTTCCTTCACTTGGCATAATGTTTCAAGGTTCATTTATATTTTACCATTTATTTATTTATTTATTTATTTTATTTATTTATTTATTGTTACAGAGTCTCGCTGTGTCACCCAAGCTGAAGTTCAGTGGCATGATCTCAGCTCACTGCAACCACCGCCTCCTGGGTTGAAGCAATTCTCTTGCCTCAGCCTCCTGAGTAGCTGACATCATAGGTGCGCCATGCTTGGCTAATGTTTTTTGTATTTTTAGTAGAGATGGGGTTTCACCATGTTGGTCAGGCTGGTCTTGAATTCCTGACCTTGTGATCTGCCTGCCTCGGCCTCCCAAAGATTATACTTTAGCATGTATCACTACTTCATTCCTTTTTTGGGGTTGAGTAATATTCCACTGTACAGTGTGTGTGGAGGCTTTTGTGAAATAAATAATGGTGGCTGGATAGTATGTAACTGCAAAACTACTAGCCTGAAGGAATGTATCCTATGTGACAGGTATTACTTCTTTCTTTTCTTTTCTTTTTTTTTTTTTGAGACGGAGTTTTACTCTTGGTGCCCAAGCTGGAGTGCAATGGTGCAATCTCAGCTCACTGCAACCTCTGCTTCTCGGATTCAAGTGATTCTCCTGCCTCAGTCTCCCAAGTAGCTGGGATTACAGGCACGCACCACCATGCCCAGCTAATCTTTTGTATTTTTAGTAAAAATGGGGTTTCAGCATATTAGCCAGGCTGGTCTTGAACTCCTGATTTCAGGTGATCCGCCTGCCTCAGCTTCCCAAAGTGCTGGGATTACAGGTGTGAGCCACTGCATCCAGCCGGTATTTCTTTTTAATGGTCCTAGGCATATGAACATTGTAGAATATGGGAACCAATCCAAGGATAACCTATCCAAACCATTCATATTCTAACAAACTTTCTATCCCTATTGAAATTTCATCTTAGCAGACTGTGAATTACTTTAAAAAAATTTGAAGGCTCGGAAAATCCTCACCCACATCATTTCAATTGCCTTTCAAATAAATCCAATTCAAAGGCACTCATTTGCTAGTTGCTAGGAATCAGAATTCCAAGAGAGAGTCCCTGTACTCAGGAATCTCAAGGTCTAGCGAGAAGATAAACCTCCAAACAATTTCACCACACTGTGACAACCCTCAGGATGTAAATTTAAACTGTAAGTGCTCAAGTTCACAAAGTTTTCCAGCTGAGGGAGCTTACGCAAGCTTAATATATGGGTCAGAAATGCTTTGGTTTGGCTTCTTACCTTGAATGATGTGGCCAAGGTCTTTAGAGAACAGCTTATATGTTAGTCCTCCCTTATCCGTAGAGGATGTGTTCCAAGACCCCCAATGGATGCCTGAAACCAGGGATAGGACTGGCTCTGCAAATACTAAGTTTTCTCCTATACATACATACCTATGATAAAGTTAATTTTTTGAGACTAACTTTTGTTCTTATTGAGATCTCAGCTCACTATAACCTCTGCAACCAGGTTCAAGTGATTCTCCTGCCTCAGCCTCCTGAGTGGCTGGGATTACAAGTGTCCACTATCATACTTGGCTAATTTTTGTATTTTTAGTAGGGATGGGGTTTCACCATGTTGTCCAGGCTGGTCTTGAACTCCTGACCTTGGGTGATCTGCCCATCTTGGCCTCCCAAAGTGCTGAAATTATAGACGTAAGGTAAGACACCATGCCAAGCCAATAAATTTATTTCTTTTTTTTTTTTTTTGAGATGGTGTTTTGCTCTTGTTGCCCAGGCTGGAGTGCAGTGGGGTGATCTCAGCTCACTGCAACCTCTGCCTCCTAGGTTTAAGAGATTTTCCTGCCTCATCCTCCTGAGTGGCTGAAATTACAAGTGCCCACCACCACGCCTGGCTAATTTTTTGTATTTTTAGTAGAGATGGGGTTTCACCATGTTGGCCAGGCTGGTCTCAAACTCCCGACCTCAGGCAATCCTCCCACCTTGGCCTCCCAAAGTGCTAGGATTACAGGCGTGAGCCACCGCACCAGGCTGATAAAGTTAATTTCTAAGTTAGGCACAGTGAGAGATTAACAATCATAACATAATAAAATAGAACAATTATAACAATATACTGTAATAAAAGTTACGTGAATGTGGTCTTTCTCTCAAAAGATCTGACTGTACTGTACTCACCCTTCTTTTGATAATGTGAGAGGGTAAAATGTCTATGGGATGAGATGAAGTGAGGTGAATGATGTGGGCAATGTGACACTGCGTTAGGCGACTGTTAACCTTCTGGCGACTGTTAACCTTCTGGCGATATGTCAGAAGCAAGATCATCTGCTTGGAGTGATCCTGAATCACTGAGCCATGATGATGGCCATAGCTGGATGTGAGGGACAAATCATGGAGATGACTAATGATTGGGCTATGTATACAGCATGGATATGCTGGACAAGGTGATGATTCATGTCCAGGGTGGGATGGAGTGGGATGGCGTGAGATTTCATCACACTTCTCAGAACAGCATGCAATTTAAAACTTATGAATTGTTTATTTCTGGAATTTTCCATTTAATATTTTTGGACTGACTGTGGTAGACCACAGGTAACTGAAACTATGGAAAGCAAGACCATGGATAAGGGGGAACTACTGTAATGAGACCGGTTGGTAATGCTTTCCTGAGTATCTGGGCTCTTATGATTCACCCTAGAATTTAGCATCTATCGTATTTGCCTAAAGCAACATCTTGCTCACACTAAAGTGTTTTTTAAATTTTGTTTTGTTTTTTTGAGACAGAGTCTCACTCTGTTGCCCAGACTGGAATACAATGGCGTGATCTTGGTTCACTGCAACCTCCATCTCCCAGGTTCAAGCAATTCTCCTGAATCAGCCTCCCGAGTAGCTGGGATTACAGATGCCTGCCACCATGCCTGGCTAATTTTGGTATTTTTAGTAGAGACGGGGCTTCGTCATGTTGGCCAGGCTGGTCTTGAATGCCTGACCTCGGGTGATCCACCCACCTCAGCCTCCCAAAGTGCTGGGATTACAGGTGTGAGCCACCATGCCCAGCCTAAAATGTTTTTATCTTTTAAAATCTTCCTATTGTTCTAGATGAAATATAGAAGAGCTGATTAGTGGCAGACCTAGAAAGAAATTTCATCAGATATTCCTTCACTCCGTAGACACATTAAACACATTAAAATGTGAACTAACGCACTAACCCACGGGCAACTTCACTGCCTATACTTTCCACCCTTTTTACTCTCCAACTCTTTATCTTGAAAGATTTCAAACTGACAGAAAAGCAGATAAGATAATACAATGAACACCTAAACAGACCAATGTCGAATGGTGAATGAATTTTTTAATGTGGTTATATTTAATAATAACATAATGTACTTATTTTCTCTGTGTATTAATGTGTGTGTATTTTGCTGAAACTATGGAAAGTATGCTGCAAACAAATGATCAGTTGGTGCAAAGCAATTGCAGTTTTTGGCACTTAAAAGTAATGGCAAAAACCGCACCTTACTTTTGCACCAAGCTAATACTTCATTTCTAAAAACTTAAACATTCATTTCTTAAAAACAAGGATATTCTCCAACAAAATCATCTTTTTTTTTAAGATGGAATCTCACTCTGTCACCCAGGCTGGAGTACAGTGGCACAATCTTGGCTCACTGCAACCTCTGCCTCCCTGGTGCAAGCAATTCTCCTGCCTCAGCCTCCAGAGCAGCTGGGACTACAGGCGTGCACCACCACACCCAGCTAATTTTTGTATTTTTAGTGGAGACAGGGTTTCACCATGTGGGCCAGGATGGTCTCGATCTTTTGACCTCGTGATCCACCCGTCTTGGCCTCCCAAAGTGCTGGGATTACAGGTGTGAGCCACTGTGCCTGGCCACATAATCATATTATTGTTAATCTGAAGAATTTTAACACTGATACAACATTATCTAACACACAGTCCATATTCAAATGTCCCTCATTTATTCAATATTGTCCTTCTAGTTGAGTGTTTTTAAAATCTGGAATCCAGTCAAAACCAAAAACTGTATTTACTTGTCATGTCTTTTTAGTTTCCTTTAATCTATAATTCCTCTATCCTTTTTCTTTCCTTCACGACACTGACATTTTCCTTGTCTCACAGATCATCCATCAATCTGCACTACTCTTACTGTGTCTATTGATTTCATTCAAGTTAACGTGTTTGGCATAAATGCAGTAGGTTATGGTATGTTAATTACCCTACATCAAACTTGGATCAGTATACCCTGCCCTGTAATCTCAGCACTTTGGGAGGCCAACTTGAGAGGATCACTTGAGCCCAGGATTTCAAGACCAGCCTGGGCAACCTGGTAAGACCCCATCTCTACAAAAAATATGAAAAAGCTCTCTCTTGGCCATCTTTTCTCCTCCCATGGAGCTGCCGCCATGAAGGTCAAGCTGTGCAGTTTCATCGAGTACAAGATCCATCCTGGACATGGGAGGCGCCATGCCAAGACCGATGGGAAGGTTTTCCAGTTTCTTAATGCAAAATGCGAGTTGGCATTCCTTTCCAGGAGGAATTCTTGGTGGATAAACTGGACTGTCTTCTACAGAAGGAAGCTCAAAAACGAACAGTTGGAAGACATTCAAAGGAAAAGAACACGTCGAGCAGTCAAATTCCAGAGGGCCATTACTGGTGCGGCTCTTGCTGCTATAATGGTCAAGAGGAATCAGAAACCTGAAGTTAGAAAGGGTCAGCGAGAACAAGCTATAAGGGCTGCTAAGGAAGCAAAAAAGGCTAAGGGAGCGTCTAAAAAGACTCCAATGGCTGCTGCTAAGGCACCTACAAAGGCAGCACCTAAGCAAAAGATTGTGACCTCTCAAAGTTTCAGCTCCCCGAATTGGTGGAAAACGCTAAGCTGACAGATTAGATTTTTAAATAAAGATTGCATTATAAAATATATAATATATATAAAATTAGCTGGGCATGGCGGTGCATGCCTGTAGTCTCAGCTACTTGGTAGGCAGAGGCAGGAGGATCGTTTGAGCCCAGGAGACGGAGGCTTCAGTGAGCCATGATTATGCCACTACACTCCAGCCTGGGTGACAGAGTGAGACCCTCTCTAAACAAACAAACAAACAAACAAAAAAACTTGGAGCTTCATAATTCAGATTGTCATACTACTGGTCATGCTAAATTGATCAGTTTTTTCAAGTATATTTCCTCCTTAATAATTAATAAATAATCTGTGTGGTGATTCTTCCAGACTGTGATTATCTTGCTTCCCATATCTTTTCACCTAGTAGTTTCAGCATTGATGGACAATCTTGCAATTGGGTTTCACCACATTGGTCAGGCTGGTCTCAAACTCCGGACCTCAGGTGATCCAACCACCTCGGCCTCCTAAAGTGCTGGCATGAGCCACCCTGCCTGGTCTATTCATTGCTTTTTTCACAGGCCACCTCTCAGTTCTTTCTTTTACGGAGAGAAAGAAAGGAAGTAGCTGAGGGATGTAAGCCAGCTTAACTAGAAGACATTAAGTTCAGTTGTTCTACATTTGTTCACATCTAAAATTACTTAATACGTAGGTGGTAGGTCCACTTGTCAAGTAGTAGAAATAGCATTGTTCCTTCCAGTAGCTCAGTGTGATAATACTGTTTCTTCTATTAAAACAATGTCTGCATTTTGAGGTTTGCAGAAATTCACACTGTTTGGCATGACTTGAAGAATGGCTCTAACCAAACAGTCCTTTAGAATACATAAAAACCTTTTTCAGTTCAACAGGTCCACAAAGAACCTAATAATGCTGAAAGAGACATCAAAGGTTGGAAAAACATCTCAGATGGTTGTCAGTGAAGTATCTGTAGCACATCTCAGTGGTGCCCATGTAAGCAGCCTAGATGCCAGGTGTTACCTGGTGTCTCCCAGCTCCACACCTGCCCGTCTCCGCTCAGTCATGCTGGCGCTTGGGAGTCTGTGAACTACTCTACCCAGGCTCCTCTGCCAACTGGCTTCCTGTTATGTTCTGCCAAAATCAGGCACTGTCAGGAGTTTAGAAAGCAAGAAGATGGGTGATAGCTGTTCTTCTTCCTCCTCTCTCTTTCCCCATCTGCTTCTGGCAGTGTCTCTGCAAGTGTCTGTATTGCAACCTGAAGTGTTCCCCATGGTGGTGGCAGCCTCTTTTTGGCAGTTCCAGAACCAGCAAGGCAGTCCTGCTTCTGTTCCATCCCAGGGGCCAGGTCCTAGGCATTTCCAGCACCGGCTGAGCACAGTAATCCCAGGAGAACTGTGGCATGCAGCAGCACTTTTGCACCTTTGTTCTCCTTGGTTTAAGGGTGGCAGCTGCTTCACTCAATGGCTAATTTCTGGATTGCCACACCTTCCCCTTTTCATTCTCTCCATGCTTTTAACAGTTTTTTTTTTTTTTTTTGAGATAAAGTCTTGCTCTGTCGCCCAGACTGGCATGCAGTGGTGCAATCTCAGCTCACTGCAACCTCTGCCTCCTGGGTTCAAGTGATTCTCCTGCCTCAGCTTCCTGAGTATCTGGGATTACAGGCATGTGCCACCACACCCGGCTAATTTTTGTACTTTTAGTAGAGATGG
This sequence comes from Cheracebus regulus, assembly GCA_963574635.1. NCBI lineage: Eukaryota > Metazoa > Chordata > Mammalia > Primates > Pitheciidae > Cheracebus > Cheracebus regulus. The sequence goes on along the minus strand of CAUYQU010007057.1, from coordinate 25,993 downwards.
GGTTTTGCCATGTTGGCCAGGCTGCTCTCAAACTCCTGATCTTGAGCAGTTCGCCCGCCTTGGCCTCCCCAAGTGATGGGATTACAGGCGTGAGCCACTGCACCCGGCCCTTCTAACAGTATTCTAACAAGTTGTTTGCATTCATTCTCCTCTGAGTGAAACACCTAATACGGTTACTCTTTTTCCTGATTGAGTCACAGCTAACAGAACCTCTTTGAATGTTTAAAAAAGAAAAAGAAAAAAGACTGGCCAGGCATGGTGGCTCACGCCTGTAATCCCAGCACTGTGGAAAACCAAGGCGGGTGGATCGCCTGAGCTCACGAGTTAGAGACCAGCCTGGCCTGTGGTTCTGTAAAAAACCCCATCTCGACAAAAAGTACAAAAAATAGCTGGGTGTGGTGGTGCGCACCTGTAGTCCCAGTTACTTGGGGGGTTGAAGGTGGAGGATCTCTTGTGCCCGGGAGATTAAGTCTGCAGGGAGCCATGATCATGTCATTGCACTCCAGCCTAGGCAAAAGAGTGACACTCTGTCTCAAAAAAAAAAAAAAAAAAAAAAAGCTACTCCAGAAGTCTTCATCATTTTGAGTGAAGGGCACAATGCCTCATTTATGGTTATGATTGCAAAAGTACAAACTGACTTCAATTGTTTTATTGATAAAGTCATACATCTCTAGAAGACAACAGTTTCTCTAATGTGAAGTCCCGAATTCAAGAGGATTTCCGTCAGTTTTCAGAATAAGTAGCTAAGTGCACAACAGCCCTCTCTCTATAAAGTTTGACTGATACAAAAATAAGAAAACTGGTTTGTAGGTTGGGTATTGTGGCTCACAGCTTAATCCCAGCACTTTGGGAGCCCTAGGCGGGCAGATCATGAGGTCAAGAGATCGAGACCATCTTGGCCAACATGGTGAAACCCCGTCTCTACTAAAAATACAAAATTAGCTGGGCCTGGTGGTGAGCGCCTGTAATCTCAGCTACTCAGTAGGCTGAGGCAGGAAAATTGCTTGAACCCGGGAGGAGGTTGCAGTGAGCCGAGATTGCGCCACTACACTCCAGCCTGGCGACAGAGTGAGACTGTCTCAAAAAAAAAAATAAACAAAAAGAGAAAACTGGTTTGCATGCTGCTAAGATGACCAAACACAAAAACATCTTTTAATAAGGAGGTGAAATGCAGCTGGGAGAAGGCTGCTTAGTCTTCAGTTTTCAGGCGCAGTGGCTCACACCTGTAAATACCAGCACTTTGGGAGGCTGAGGCAGGTAGATTGCTTGAAACCGGTCGTTCAAGACAAGCCTAGGTAAGAAAGCGAGCCCTCATCTCTACCAAAAAACTAAAAAATAAAAATTAGCTGGGCGTTGTGGTGCATGCCTGTAGTCCCAGCTATGGGGGAGGATCTCCAAGCCTTAGGCACTCCTTCTGATAGCTTCACAGAGAAGTATGATCGTGCCACTGCATTCCAGCTGGGGCAACTGAGAGAGACTCTATCTCTAAAAAGAAGGAAACAAAGTCTTCCAATTTTGCAAAAGGGCAGCCATGCTATACCACTCAGTTGTTAATTCACTGTCTTCAACGCACTTTAAAAGGCATAATGGAAATGGCAAGAAAACAGAGACAAAAGGTATTTTTAAAAGAATGTGGCAGAGTAGATCATGAAGATATTATACAATAACAGTTTTAAAATGTACTTCTTGGGACTATTCCTGAACTCTGTTATCTTCTGCAACACACTTCCAGATGGCCCCGTGTTCAGTGACACATGAGGAGAGAAAGCGGCTGGCTAGGCCGCACAAAGGAAACTGCAGGATGGCAGGGTGCTATGAATGCTGGCTGAAGGGTAGGGTGCAGCTCAGGCCTTTGAAAGGCTTATTCTTGATCAAGATGATGAATAGAGAGGATGGCAATTAAGGGAGGAAGACTAGAACTGAGAGGAAACAGGAAAGGAGAGACTGGGGAAAAGATTACAAAGAGAGAAGTAAGGAAGAGTACAGGGAACTCCAGGAAGCGCTCAACACCCCAGAGCGGGAGATGGGATTTAAGGATGGGAACATCATGGTTCTAGCTGACTGGCTTACATGTAATAGTCCCCAGCCCCTTGGGGGCCAACAGTACTACGTGGAAACCTGAGTGGGATTATTTCCAGCATCCTCTTGCTGGAACTAACTTTTCTCTTTTTTTTTGAGATGGAGTCTCGTTCTGTTGCCCAGGCCAAACAGGTCATCAAGTATGCTCAGCAGCTGGAGATGATCATCTGAGCATGCATTATTTAAAACAGTTACAGTGCAGTTTCCTCCAATAAAGGTGGACTGATGTTCTCAATAAATAAGTAAAACATAAACAAAAAATAAGAGAAGCAGACTCTCAATGCTAAGTAATTGTTTTTGAGAATTGAATGTGGCCTGAGAACAAACAATGGTTTGGAACAATCTTTGCCTAGGCTCTAGGTGTGGTGTTTTTGGTCTCTTCCTCTGTGATAGGAGGTTTTTGTTGTTGTTGTTGCTGTTGTTTTGAGACAGAGTCTCACTCTGCTGCCCAGGCTGGAACTCAGTGGTGCAATTTCGGGTCACTGCAACCTCTGCTTCCCAGGTTCAAGAGATTCTCCTGCCTCAATTTCCTGAGTAGCTGGGGTTACAGGCATGCGCCACCACACCTGGCTAATTTTTGTATTTTTAGTAGAGACGGGGTTTCACCATGTTGGTCAGGCCGGCCTCCAACTCCTGACTTTGTGATCCGCCTCTGCCCCCTACAGTACTGGGATTACAGGTGTGAGACACAGTGCCTGGCCCTGACTCTGGTTAATAAAATCTCAGGGAAAGCATCAAAAGCAATTTTATTTCTCTTTGGCAGGTACTGTTTCCAGGTTGATACAGGAGCTTCACAGAACAGCCTCATTCTGTGCTTTGGTAGGGACAGAGGATAGAGGGACAGGCGTGGGAGGAAGGTCGAAGAGCCCCTGAGGTATCTTTTGTTCCACATGTCAAAGGGCCATATTATGAGGTATTGTTTCCTAAAGCTGACATACGGAAGAGGATGGCATGATATTTTGAAGATATCAGGGAATTTTGGAAATTACACTATTTTAACCTTGTCATAATTTAATGGAAAGGGGGAACATCAACTATTCATTTTTTTAAATCAAAAACTTTTTATTGTGGCAAAATACATATAATGTAAAATTAACCACTTTTTTTTTCTTTTTTTTTTTTGACAGAGTCTCACTCTGCCGCCCAGGCTGGAGTGCCGTGACGCAATCTCAGCTCACTGCAGCCTCCACCTCCTGGTTCAAGCAATTCTCCTGCCTCACCCTTCCGAGTAGCTGAGATTACAGGCATGTGCCACCGTGCCTGGCTAATTTTCTATACTTTTAGTAGAGACGGGGTTTCACCATGTTGGCCAGGATGGTCTCGAACTCCTGACCTCAGGTGATCCACCTTCCTTGGCCTCCCCAAGTGCTGGGATTACAGTGTTGAGCTACCATCTCTACTATATTTATTCACTTTTTTAAAAAACCTTTTTGGTTTTCCTTTCAGATAAGTAGTTTATATCCATCAAAATATCAACAAAACGGTAAAAAAATCATAGATTCCATACCTGCAAGAAAAATGATATTTATTATTGTAAAAAAAAACAAGACTGTAGAAATTCAAAAGTCATTTTGAAAGCAATGACCCTTTTAAGCGTCAAAATGAGAGGTATAGGCTGTTTCGAGCATGAGTCAAAATGCCGAAGAACATTTGGAGGCTGTTTGGTAGATATGTACCTCTCTCAAGGACAACTGAGATCCCTGCCTGACTGAGTCATGTCTGTGCACCCAGCACTCGGCAGTCAGTTCCAGAGCTGCGGAAAGTGAGAAACCATGAGACCTGCAGTGCCTCCGATGGGTCCCCGACAGCTGATACCCAACTTCAATACAAAGATCAATTTGCTGCTAATCCAGAGAAATTGACTTTCATGTTTGGACTCACAGGCAGAAAAAGCCAACAGTGATTTAAAAATGAACCCCAAATCAATTTTTCTAAGAAATTTAACGCGGTTCAATGACTGAAAATTGTCATTGCCTGGCTCTGAAATAGAAAAGAAAGGTGAGCCAAAAATAAATACTGAGTCATTGGCAAGGTTCTGTTGGAGTCAATTAATGGATCCCTAGAGATGATAAAAAAAAAAAAAATTATTAATGCAACATCTGGAGTCAAGTTATTTAAAAGCTAATACCAGGGCTTATGCCACCGAATTTCCAAGGGACTTGGCAAAGGAGAATTTTCTATTTATTTTCAAAATACCACAGATTCCTTTAAATTACCCAGCCCCTCCTACTTCATTCACACACATGCAGCTTAAAGTGAGCGTCTACTTCATTAGATTAAATAAGTCACAAAGGCAGATTCTCTGGACTGAAGGCCTTGCTTTGCAATTGAGCTGCCTTTCACATGGGCACCACCATGAAGTATGCTCCCTGCTGAAAGAGTCACAGAAGCAGGGATTTACTCATGGACAGAACAATAAATGTGGCCAGCAGAGACGCTTTGTATAGAGTTACAAATTAATCCAGCCAGGTATTAATTATTATTATTTATTTTTTTGAGATGGAGTCTCGCTCTGTCACCCAGGTTGGAGTACAATGGCACGATCTTGGTTCACTGCAACCTCCGCCTCCCGGGTTCAAGAGATTCTCCTGTCTCAGCCTCCTGAGTAGCTGGGACTACAGGCATGTGCCACCACGCCCAGCTAATGTTTGTATTTTTAGTAGAGATGGGGTTTCACCATGTTGGCCAGGCTGGTCTCAAACTCCTGACCTTGTGATCCGAACGCCTCAGCCTCTCAAAGTGCTGGGATTACAGGTGTGAGCCACTGTGCCCGGCCAGGTATTATTATAATTTCTAAAAATATTACAATTCCATCTTTAATTCTGTTTACTTCCATTCAACTTTTAGCAGTGATTGTTTCTTGTAAGCAATGTTAGATGTCACAGCTAACATTAAAGTAAAACTGTATCTCATTCTCTGAGAATGCACCAGTAACTGGCAGGAGCTGGGTGCCTCTTAAACAGAGTGGCAAGCACTAGAAAGTCAGGAAGGTAATCTGATATTTGAATTTCCATTTAGACAATATCCAAAGAAGATAATCCACTTGTTATTAACTGTGACTTTATGTCCTTAACTGTGACTCTGTCCTTAATGGAAGTAACAGATCTGAAAATACATAGAGGTACCAGCGGAAAATATCAGTCTAATTTGCATTTAGAAACTAGAAAAAAAAAAAAAACAACCCGTATTGTTTTCTACTTGATGCTACCATTTGGGTGGGGCTGGGGGGAAGAAAAGGGAGGGAAAATCCACATAGAGATTTCTGTAAAAATTTTAAAGCCTGTGTTCCTGAGTGAAAGGTTCACAAAGAGGTACTTGAATCCCTTGTTAAGAACTGAACAAACAAATTCATCATTGGGTTTTTCTCCCATGTGGCCCCTTGCAGCTCAGTCTGTATTCATAACTAGAAATTCTCTCACTGCTCAAGCATCTATGACTGATATATCGGACCATCAAGGAAGATATGCCAAGGGTAGCAAAATTTGACTTTAATAAGCCCACAAACCACTCACACGTCCATTTGATTCATTTTATAGTTACAATTTTAGGAAGGAAAAGCATAAAATTGGTGCCCAAAACATCAATTTTAGGGAACTTATTCAAAAAATTAAGTGTCTACTGGGCTGGGCGCAGTGGCTCAGGCCTGTAATCCCAGCACTTTGGGAGGCTGAGGTGGGTGGATCACTAGGTCAGGTGTTCCAGACCAGCCTGGCCAACATGGTGAAACTCTGTCTCTAAATAAATAAATAAATAAATAAGTGTCTACTAGATCACTTTCAAATATGTAACTAGGCTGGATGCAGTGGCTCATGGCTGTAATCCCAGCACCTTAGGAGCCCGAGGCAGGCAGATCGCTTGAGGTTGGGAATTGGAGATCAGCCTGGCCAACATGGTAAAACCCAGCCTCTACTAAAAATACAAAAATTAGCTGGGTGTGGTGGCGCACGGCTGTAATCTCATCTTCTCAGGAGGATGAAGCATGAGTATTGCTTGAACCAGGGAAGTGGAGATTGTAGTGAGCTGAGATTCCACCACTGTACTCTAGTCTGTGTGACAGCCTGAGACTCTGTCTCAAAAAACAAATACACACGTAACTAAAAACAGCCCTAGAGCTATAATGCCACTTGGGAGAAAAACATAAGGCATCTCTATCTACCAATTACTTTTGAACCCAGAACCCAGAAGTAGAGATTCTCTGTAACTCTATTCCTTTATTTTCATGTCCTAATACATACTAAAACCCGTATCTTCTCCTTATCTTCCATTAAAAATTCTCTCTTTTAGCTGACTGCGGTGGCTCACTCCTATAATCTCAGCACTTCTGGAGGCCGAGGCAGGCGGATCACGAGGTCAAGGGATCAAGACCATCCTGGCCGACATGGAGAAACCCCATCTCTACTAAAAATACAAAAATTAGCTGGGTGTGGTGGCACGCACCTGTAATCCCAGCTACTCTGGAGGTTGAGGCAGGAGAAACACTTGAACCCTGGAGGCGGAGGCTGCAGTGAGCCAAGACTGTGCCACTGCACTCCAGCCTGAGCAACAGAGCGAGACTCCATTCAGGAAAAAGAAATTTTTTTCTCTTGTTCCACTAAGAAAAACTGTATGTTTCTAGAAAAAAAAAAATCAAACAATACAATAATATAAAACACACTGAAGGTAAAGTTCCTATTCAGGTATGATTTAACTCTGCATGTATATAACTTGGTGCTGGCTACCCTGTATGATAGGAGGGAGTAGCAAAGGTCTTGCCTATAACCCTAGCTCATAACTGATTTAGTGTGTGTGCACATGTGTGTACAGGGTGGTGTTTAATTCTCTTCAGGGAAGTGTGGAAAGAGGATGACAGAGTTGGATGGAACCTCAAAGACCATCCAGTGGCAAAATACATATAATATAAAATTAACCATCTGAGGCCAGGGACCATTGCTTTTACACATAAAAAGGCATAAAGTGATTCTGCCTCTTCTTAGCCAGCTTTGGTAAATTCAGCCCCAACTGGAATCCAATTCTTCATTTCATTTCAATTTACAAACATAAAAGAAAAATCTATATATAACTGGTGAGCACTTGAGTGTAATGAAAACTGAAGAGTTAGGCTGGGTTCACAAAATGTATTGAGATTTTCTTTCTCCCATAAGTAGGTAGACAAATAGTGTCGGGAAAGCATACTATGAGTATGCAAAACTAAGTCTGTCCCTAGAGAACTGACTATACTCCTAAACCCAGCCCTCATATGCTGGTCCCAGCAGGTGAGTGAAAGCAGATGAATTAATTGGTAAGCAAACACTAACAGAAAACACACACAAATGCATACATCAGTAATATCATCAATCAAGAGCCACACAGTGTAATTATTATTCAATAAGAACACATACCACTCTTAGAAATCATACCTTATCTTTCCAAACCACACAAAGCAAAAACAATAATCAAAAAGAAAGATTCTACCCTGTGATCATTTCTGACCCCTTGATGATAGCAAAAATCACTGCCTCCTAACAGACTATAAAGAGCATGGAGGTCTCCGAGGTGGTCACGGTGATAGCTCTGAGGCTGTCAGCCCCTATCCATCACCTTCTATTATAAATGAAGATTATCCAATTTTGCACTTCTCTCAAAGGCTTCAATTTGCCCAGATTAAGCTGAAGCATCAACATCTGAACTTACAGCTCCTATTCCCTCTCCCCAAATAAATGCTGTTAGCAGAAAAACAGGCTTTTCCACAGTAGGAAAGCAAAATCAAAGCAGACAACAGTGATGTGCTCACATATAAAAGACATTCTAACCATGAGACATTCTAAACTTCATCAGCCATCGCAGGGCACAGGATGGAGTGAAAGAAAGGTCAGTGAGTCATACCTTTTAACTCCTGAAATGAGTATCGAGCAATTCCAATACACTCATCAAAGTGCCATAGTATTCTCTTAGATTACAGAAGCAGTTCTCCTAAGAGTTTTACACTATACCATTTCACTACACAGTATATATTATCTTCATGATGGAGAAGTCATTTATCGAAAACACTCCAGATACACCTGGGGAGGAGAAGAGTTTAAACTGATTGAAGAAGACATGTTTAAAAAATAAGAGCAACCTGGAAGCCACAGTGGCTGAGGCCTGTTGTCCTGGTGTGTGAAGAGGGGAGGCCAGACATTTGAAGCCAGCCTGGGCAACAGAGAAACCTCTTATCCATTTAAAAAAAAAAAAAAAGGCCAGGTGTGGTGGCTCATGCCTGTAATCATAGCACTTTGGGAGGCCGAGGTGGGTGAATCATGAGATCAGGAGTTCGAGACCAGCCTAGCCAACATGGTGAAACCCCATCTCTACTGAAATACAAAAATTAGCTGGGCATAGTGGCGCGGGCCTATAGTCCCAGCTGCTCAGGAGACTGAGGCAGAAGAATTGCTTGAACCTGGGAGGCAGAGGTTGCAGTGAGCCAAGATTGTGCCACTGCACTCCAGCCTGGGCGACAGAGTGAAACTCCATCTCAAAATAAATAAATAAGAGCAACTTAAGAGGAATCTGTGTTATTTATCTTTGTAATAGTGATAGCTAGATAGATATTTGCTATATTATTATTATTATTTATACTTGCTATATATAATATATAAATAAATAATATATATAAATATTAATATATATAAATAATATATATATATATATTATTTATGTTTGCTATATTATTATTATTATTTTTGAGATGGAGTTTCATTCTTCTTGCCCAAGCTGTAGTGCAATGGCGCGATCTCGGCTTAATGCAACCTCTGCCTCCCAGGTTCAAGCAATTTTCCTGCCTCAGACTCTGAGTAGCTGGGATTGCAGGTGCCTGCCACCACACCTGGCTAAATTTTTTTTGTATTTTTAGTAGAGATGGGGTTTCACCATGTTGGCCAGGCTGGTCTCAAACTCTTAACCTCAGGTGATCCACCCACCTTGGCTTCTGAAAGAGCTGGGATTACAGGTACGAGCTACCATGCCCAGCTGATATTTTATATATTATTATACTATAACCCTGTGGGGGCTGTAGTTTATATAAATATGGTCAAAGTTACAGTCTTACACATTTTTCTGTACTAATAAACAGACTTCATTATTATTTTAAATGACTACATAATTGTGACAAAGAACCAGAAATAGGATGAGAAGAGAAAATATGGAAGAGAGAAGAGTTCAGAGTTAGAACAAACAGGACTGGCAGCTGCCTAGATAGATACGAGAGATCCCAAACTAGTACATTGTGACATTTTTATTTGGCCCACATGGTATTTTTTTTTAAATGTGAATTTACTGTCAACATTAAAATATTGGGACATTTCACTTAGAGATCCAGATTTTAGGCTTCTCTTAAAACAAATAAACAGATGATGTAGGAATTCTCAGCTTGCATTCCCACTCGGTAAAAATCTGCTGTTGATGGCTCTAGTTTGCCACTGGAGATGATCAATTGCCCACTTAATGCATGAAGGCTTCTCTGCCTGGCCCCGAAGGCATGTGAAGAGATGAAGGAAGTTTTGGGTCGGAAAAACTAGGAAGCGTGGAAGAGGAAGCTTATTTTGGGATTAAAAAAAATATGTAGGATGGAAATGTCATTGCAGGCAATCAAAAGAAACTACCTGGAAGCTAATGAAGACACAGACTGGAGATTCAAGTGAAGTCTGGGTCTGAGATGTAGAACTGTGAGTTACCCATTTCTCCATTGATACTAATTAAGGATGGCACAGCGGGTACAGAGACAGACACATAAGAATGTAAGGAAAAGGGGGCCGAGAAATTTAACTAGCTGACCTCAGTGAACCGTGATAAGGGAAGGAAGAAAAAGTAAAAACAACAGCCAAATAGAAATACTCTTTTTTTGTGGGGGGGATGGAGTTTCCCTTTTGTTGCCCAAGCTAGAGTGCAATGGTCCAATCTCGGCTCACTGCAACCTCTGCCTCCCAGGTTCAAGTGATTCTCCTGCCTCAGCCTCTGGAGTAGCTGGGACTACAGGCATGTGCCACCACACCCAACTAATTTTTGTATTTTCAGTAGAGATGGGGTTTCACCACGTTAACAAGACTAGTCTCAAACTACTGACCTCAGGTAATCTGCCTGCCTCAGCCTCCTAATGTGCTGGGATTACAGACGTGAGCCACTGAGCCCAGCCAGAAATATTCTTGATAAACAGTATGATAAAGGAACCAGCATAGTTATTTCTTTGCTCCAGATTAATTGCTTATGCTTTTTGTAAAATGTTAAAAATAATTCTCTGAGAGACAAAAGTAGCTCTAAGGTCTGTTAAATAAACTAGACTACTTAGAACTCAGTTTCTCACCTATGTTTTATAAGGTTCAAAAGTGCTAATATGAGAAGAAGCATGCTGGTCAGGCACAGTGTCATATATCTGTAGTCCCAGCACTTTGGGAGCCTGAGGCAGGCAGATCACTTGAGTCCAAGAGTTTGAGTCAAGCCTGGGCAACAAGGTGAAATCCTGTCTATAAAAAATAAAATAAAAAGTAGCCAGGCATGGTGGTGAGTGACTGTAGTCCCAGGTACTCAGGAGGCTCAGGTGGGAGGCTCATTTAATCCTGGGAGGTGGAGTTTGCAGTGAGCTGAGATCATGCCACTGCACTCCAGCCTGAGTGACAGACCAGGGAGACCCTGAAAAAGAAGAAGAAAGGAAAAAGAAAAGGAAAGGGGGAAAAAAAGCAAACCAGGTGCAGTGGCTCATACCTGTAATCCCAGCACTTTGGGAGGCTGAGGCAGGTGATCACTTGAGGCCGGTGGTTTGAGACCAGCCTAAGCAACATGGTGAAACGCAGTCTCTACAAAAATTAGCCAGGCATGGTGATGCACACCTGTATTCCTGGCTACTTGGGAGGCTGAGGAAGGAGACTCAAACTCGGGAGGTGGAGGTTGCAGTGAGCTGAGATGATGCCATTGCATTCCAGCCTGGGCAAAAGAGCAAGACTCCCATCTCAAAAAACAAAAAATGAATTAAACCCCACATCTTAACATAGCTGGCGTTTACAGGGGACTCACTAGTACTAGTCACTGTGCCACCTACCTGTTCTCACTTAGTCTACAGAACAACCACATGTACTAGTAATTGCTACCCTCCTTTCGTAGTGAAGGAAACTGAGACTTATAGAGGGCAAGCTGGTCTCTAAGTCACCCAGGCCATAAGTGGCAGATCCCAAACTGTCCCAGGACTGTTGGATGCCACACCCATGCTGCAAGGTATTACTCTTAACCGGGGTCCTGCTCCACCTCCCTAAGAAGATCACATTCTGATGAGCTGAAGGCAAATCCAATGGTCATCGATTGAGATAGCATTAATACAATGTCAGCTGGGTTGATTTCTAACCACATCACTGAAACGCTACTAAAATCACAATACACGTGCTTAGACAACATTACGTAATAGTCAATATGCTGAGAAGCAAGACTGTCCATCCACCCGAGTCATTCAGAATTCTTAGTCTGGTCTTTCTCAATTGGCGCCCTCTGTCAGACTCAGACAAGGCTCTATTTTGAATTCTAATGAGGACCAGGCACACTGAATATTTAAACTGCAATTACAAAGATCCTACTTTTATGTAAATGTCCTTAATGGAAGTAACAGATCTGAAAATACATAGAGGTACCAGCGGAAAATATCAGTCTAATTTGCATTTAGAAGCTAGAAAAACAAAAAAAAAACCAATATTGTTTTCTACTTGATGCTACCATTTGGGTTGGGGCTGGGGGGAAGAAAAGGGAGGAAAATCCACATAGAGATTTCTGTAAAAATTTTAAAGCCTGTGCTCCTGAGTGAAAGGTTCACAAAGAGGTACTTGAATCCCTTGTTAAGAATTGAACAAACAAATTCATCATTGGGTTTTTCTCCCATGTGGCCCCTTACAGCTCAGTCTGTATTCATAACTAGAAATTCTCTCATTGCTCAAGCATCTATGACTGATATATCAGACCATCAAGGAAGATATGCCAAGGGTAGCAAAACAGAGGGCTATTTCATTATTCACAACCTATTTTTGCACTCCTTTGTGTAAAATGATGATGTGCTGGCTGCTATCCTCACCGAACGCAAGTCCTCTTAAACAGTAATAGAATGCCCTGTGAACGGTAATTGAGTTACACTCGACTGGGCTGCTTAATTCCCACCCCCCGTAGTTAAAGTACACCTTGCTTGCAGTTTCATTATACATGTGTATATGTTCATACATAAAATGACCAATGTGGGCTCGCCCTTGAGAAGAGCAGGTGGTTAACTCTTTGCTGTATCTCGAAGCTCTTGCACCCACCTTCTGCCCCTCAAATGCCTTTCTTATTAAGATCATCATTTAACTGCCTGACATTTGGGCATTCTCTTCAAGATGCTAACATTTATTAAATGGAATATACTTTTTTTTTTTTTTTTGTCTTCTGGTTGATTCTCTCTTCTGCTGGTACCACATATGTTCACTGGGTTGGTTTTTTTTGTTTGTTTTTTTCTTTTTCAGTTACCTGTTATTTCTAGAAGTGCTATCTGGTCTCTTTTTAAAATGTCTATGTTGCTTATTATAGTTTTCTTTTTCTTTTCTTTTCTTTTTTTTTTTTGACATTGAGTCTCACTCTGTCACCAGGCTGAAGTGCAGTGGTGTTATTTTGACTCACTGCAACCTCCACCTCCTGGGTTCAAGGGATTCCCCTGCCTCAGCCTCCTGAGTAGCTAGGACTATAGGCGTGTGCCACCATGCCTGGCTAATTTTTTGTATTTTAGTAGAGACAGGGTTTCACCATGTTGGCCAGGCTGGTCTTGATCTCTTGACCTTGTGATCTGACCACCTTGGCCTCCCAAAGTGTTGGGAGTACAGGTGTGAGCCACCTCGCCTGGCCTCTGCTTTCTTAAAATGCTTTCAAGCTTGTCATTTATTTTATTATATTTTAAAAAGCAGAACTGAGTTTATAATCAACGTCTGATAATGCATTGCCTTTAGAAATTTACTTTTAGTTGACTCCTAGCATCCTAGAATAAATATGCTTTCCTCTAGAGAGGCAGTTCATTTGTTTTTGCCAGGCACCTGAAGCTATAACAAGTGAGTGTGGCTCAAACCAAATTCATGGTGTGATGTTTCTGGTTCACCCTGAGTGTGTATGTCAAGGGGGCAAATTCACATGAGGGCCTTTCTGTGACCACAAGTTGTCAATAACTGTATTTTTTCCCCCTTTCTTTTTCTTCTCCTATTCTGCTCAGTGCCATGCTGCCTTTTCCACAACCTCCCAGGGCAAGTTTAGTTCTGGTTCACTTTTACTCTGAGGGCGTAGCTCTTTGAGGCCCCAGTTTAGTGTGGGAAGGGTCTCCCTTACATTTTCTAACTGGAGTGGGTGCCAGGGACTTAATTTCCAGCTGGGTGTGGTGGCTCACACCTGTAATCCCAGCACTTTGGGAGGCCAAGGCAGGTGGATCACGAGGTCAGGAGTTCGAGATCAGCCTGACCAACATGGTGAAACCCTGTCTCTACTAAAAATACAAAAATTAGCCAGGTGTGGTGGCAGGCACCTGTAATTTTCCAGCTACTCAGTAGGCTGAGGCAAGAGAATTGCTTGAACTCAGGAAGCGGAGGTTGCAGTGGGAAGTAGAGGTTCCAGCGAGCCAAGATCAAGCCACTACACTCCTGCCTGGGCGACAGAATGAGACTCTATCTTAAAAAAAAAAAAAATTAAAGAAAATACTGGAAAGTACCTAAGAGTTTAGAGGCTGAAAGTAAAACAAAACCAGCCTAGTATGAAGGTTCCTAAAACATTTAAACCCTGACTTACCATTTTATCCAGCAATTCCACTTCTGGCTATATACACAAAAAAGGTAGGACTTGAAGAGATACTTATACAGCAACATTTATGGTGGCATTATTCACAATAGCCAAAAGGTGAAACAACCTGTGTCCACTGACAAATGGATAAACAAAATGTGATATCTACATAAAATGGAATATTATTCAGCCTTAAAAAGGAATGAAATTCTGATGCATGCTACAACATGGATGAATCTTGAAGACATTACCCTAAATAACCGAGATACCAAAGTATACATGTGATTCTGCTTACAGTAGGTACCTAGAATAATCACATTCACAGAGACAGAAGGTAGAAAAGTAGTTACCAGGGGCTGAAGGACGGAGGAATACAAAGTTATTGTCTAGGATAAATTTCAGTTTAGGATGCTAAAAAAAAAGTTGTGGACAGCCTCAGCCATGAAGTGAGACTCTACCTCTAGATTTTTTTTTTTTTTTTAAATTAGCCAGGTGTGGTGGTATGCACCTATAATTACAGCTTCTTGGGGGACTGAGGCAGGAAGATCCCTTGAGTCCAGGAATTCAAGGTTGCAATGAGCTAAGATTATGCCATGGCATGCCAACCTGGGTGACAGAGTAAGACCCTGTCTCAAAAACAAAAACCTGGGCACGCTGGCTCACACCTGTAATCCCAGCACTTTGGGAGGCCGAGGTGGGTGGATTATGAGGTCAGGAGTTCAAAACCAGCCTGTCCAAGTTAGTGAAACCGTGTCTCTACTAAAAATACAAAAATTAGCTGGGCGTGGTGGTGGGCACCTGTAATCCCAGCTACTCGGGAGGCTGAGGCAGGAGAATGGCTTGAACCCGGGAGGTGGAGGTTGCAGTGAGCTGAGATCGTGCCACTGCACTCCAGTCTGGGAGACAGAGCAAGACTTCGTCTCAAAAAAAAAAACAAAAAGAGTTCTGAAGATGGATGGTGGTGATATTTACACAACAACGGAAATGAACTTAATGCCACTGAACTGTACATTTAAATATAGTTAAAATGGTAATTTTTATGCTATCTATATTTTACCATAATTAAAAAAAAATTTTTAAACAAGTCAGGTTAATTTTGCTAAGGGTTGCTAGATCTACTCAGTAAATTCCACAACATGCTTTGTTTTCATAGGCATAATATTGGTTAGTTAAAGGCTTATAAGGAAATTGCTGAGAGGTTTAAATGCTAGTCTGACCCTCATACTGCTTTAGAGACCACATGCTGAACCTTCATCAACATGCAAAAACTAGCATTGCATGTCAACAAATGCATATATAAATAAACATACAAAAAATTGTTCTGGAAAGGTATCAAGCATTAGAAATAAGTATGTTATTTGGTTGTTGATCTATAATACTGATAAAATTATTAAGTAAATATTATAAAAAGAATTAAAGAAATAAGAGAAACAATGACCTCTAAATTATTTCCATTAAAAGAATAAAGAGGTTGGGTACAGTGGCTCATGCCTATAATTCCAGAACTTTGGGAGACCAAGGCGGGCAGATCACCTGAGGTCAGGAGTTCGAGACTGGCCTGACCAACAAGGTGAAACTCCGTCTCTACTAAAAATACAAAAATTAGCTGGGTATGGTGGTATACGCCTTAACCCCAGCTACTCAGGAGGTTGAGGCAGGGGAATCATTTGAACCTGGAAGGCAGAGGTTGTGGTGAGCTGAGATCATGCCACTGCACTCCAGCCTGGGCGACAGAGTGAGCTTCTGTCTCAAAAAAAAAAAAACAACAACAAAAAAAACAATGAAGGATTTTCTTTCTTCAGTATCTACTTAACACTGCTATACTGATGAACTTCTCCCTTCTGAATCATTACGTATAATTCTGTGACAGATAATATATACACATATAATTAAATAAAATGAGGCATGAGATAAACGTATAGTTAACTTATTTTAAAATATAGACACAAGTTTTCAAAATGCATTTTAGTACTTCTGGGAGTTCCTAAATTTTTTTCTTTCTTTTTTTTTTCTTTTTTTTGAGACACAGTCTTACTCTGTTACCAGGATGGAGTGCAGTGGCACAATCCCGGCTCACTGCAACCTCTACCTCCCCGGTTTGAGCGATTCTTGTGCCTCAGCCTTTCAAGTAGCTGGGATTACAGGTATGTGCCGCCACACCCATCTAACTTTTGTATTTTTAGTACAGACAGCGTTTCACCATGTCGGCCAGGACTGTCTCAATCTCCTGACCTCGTGATCCACCTGCCAAGGCCTCCCAAAGTGCTGGGATTACAGGCATGAGCCACCACGCCTGGGAATTGTTTTTCTATTTTCAAAAAAACACTTGAGTCTAGCTCAGAAGACACTGTGATACTTCTGGGTAAAAATACTACATACCAGGTAATGACATAAAATGAAAAGTTGACAACAGAAAACATTTTGCATTCATTATGACTTCATGAGTGACACGTGTGGAGTTACTATGTTGCAAACACAAAATATACCAACATGTCTATGAATATATTCACTCCAAACTAGCAACATAATTGCTGAGAACAAAAACATATATAACATTATATGTCTTCCTGCTTTAGACATATAATAACAAGAGCTAATACCATTCATTGCTCACCCCATGCAATGTACCAAACATGGTTCTAAGTGATATATGTATTAGATTGGTGCAAAAGTCATTGCAGTAATGACAAAAATCACAATAACTTTTGCACCAACCTAACATATACATATATAACCACATATACATACATATACATATATATATTAGATACACATATACATATACATACATATATTAGATACACACACTCATTTATTCCTCATAACAATCCTTTGAGGTCTATGTCTTTATTATCCCCATTTCAAAGATGGGAAAATTGAGGCAAAGGGGAGTCTGGGCTTTCCCGAGGTCACGCAGCTAGTGAGAGGGGAAGCTTGGGTGTGAGGCCAGGCTCTAGAGCCCACTCTCATGACACACACTCTGGCACCTCTCACATACATATGGAAAGCTGGGGAACATGACCAGCACTACACACTTTACATCGTCCATACAACTGAATTTTGACAACCAAGTTATCCACTTTCTTATAACGAGGAAACCGAGGCCCAGATAATAAGACAGAGGTGGGAGCGAACTCATAGCTCTCATCTTTAAAGTTTCAAGATCTAGCATAGATAACAGAGTCCCTGTGGCCAGCAGTTATTCGAGAAGATTGATAAAGCAAAATTGAGGAGCAGAAGCACAGGGTGGGATGGTCTGGCACTTCGCAGGACAGTGGTGATAAAGGGTCTCAAGTGGGCCCCCTGCGGCTCCACTTCCTCTGAGTTTCCAGAGTCTCTGTGTGCCTGACCCTCTATTACCCCATTGTTCCAGCCTTCTTTCTTTTGTTCTTTTCTTTTTTTTAGAGACAGGGTCTCGCTATGTTGCTCAGGCTGGAGTGTAGTGGCTATTCACAGGCTCCGATCAGCACAGAAGTTTTGACCTACTCCGTTTCTGACCTGGGCCGGTTCACCCCTCCTTAGGCAACCTGGCGGTCCCCCGCTCCTGAGAGGTCACCATTTGATGCCAAACCTAGTGTGGACACCCGATTGGCATAGCACACTACAGCCCAGAACTCCTGGGCTCAAGCGATCCTCCCACCTCAGCCTCCCAAGTAGCTGGGACTACAGGCACGCACCACTGCGCCTGGCTAGCATTCTTTCTTATAAGCCAACACAGGCAGGGAAGGTGATGCTTCTGAAGCTGCACCTCTCAGGGACCCTTGCACAGAGCTTCTAAGGTGGACAGATTGGGAGCATTCATTACATTTTTCATATTAAAAAGGCTGAAAGTTTGGCAAAGTATGTGCTCAGATCTCTAGTATTTTGCTTGTTTTAATGGCTATTGTAATTCTTTCTTTTTTAGAGACAAAGTTTCACTCTGTCACCTAGGAACAGATAGTACAATAGACTTCGAGTGCAGTAGCACAATCATGGCTCACTGCAGCCTCAACTTCCTAGTCTCAAGTAATCCTCCTGTCTCAGCCTCCTGAGTAGCAAGGACTACAGGTACATACCACCATGCCTGGCTAATTTTTCCAATTAATTAATTTTGAGACAGGGTCTCACTCTGTCACCCAGGCTGGAGTGCCGTGGCATGATCTCAGCTTACTGCAACTTCCACCCCCAGGGCTCAAGAGATCCTCCGTCCTCAGTCTCCTAAGTAGCTGGGACTAAAGGTGCATGCCATAACATCTGACTATTTCTTTGTATCTTTAGTAGAGAATGGGTCTCGCCATGTTGCCCAGGCTGCTGATTTTTAAATTTTTTTTATAGAGACAGAGGTCTTGCTACGTTGCCCAGACTGGTCTCAAACTCCTGAGCCCCTGCATGTGGCCTGTAATTCTATTTTTCATAGGTATGTCAGCTTTATAAACTTGGTGCACCTTTGTGAGATGAAGCACCAGAAAACCATCACTGTGATTACTACCACTGTTACCATCATTTATTACCACTTATCTTTGGGTAAGGCATGTGCACAGGCAATACACAATTTAAACCCCACAAAGGTCTGCATCAGAATTTCTGCAGAACAAGTACCTGCAGCAGAACTGCTTGGTATACTTGTTAAATAACAAACATTCTTGAACTCCACCCTAGATCTACTCAATCAGAATCCCTAGGGGAGGACCTCAGAATCAGTATTTCAAGCAAGTTCTTCATGCGATTCTTATCTTGGCATATGAATCCCCATTTTACATAGAAGGTATCGAGACGTAAAGTGAGCTGACAAAGATGCCATAGCAAAACATAGGATTTGAACTCAATGAAGCTTGTGGTTATTTTAAGACGGCACAAAAGCAAGTGAGATCCCCTTTGAAACCCACCAACCAATATAATGTTATACAATTTCCCAAACCATTAATCTCTGTAAACACACAGAAAGGGCTCTTTTAAATTAAAAAAAAAAAATTAACAATGAATGATACACACCCTCTGAACCCCACACCATTCATTTCATTTTGACAAGATTGAACCATCTTTTAGCACTTTCAGTGCTTCATCAAATGGCACTGCCTATATCAGAAGAGCAACCAAATCCCTGCAGTAATTAGACAAACACGGGAAATTCAGAGCAGAGTAAATCCACAAGCTGTGGCAGAAACCGAGCCATAACGTAGCTACCAAGAGGCTGACTTTTGATAACCTGTTGACTAACGTACCACAAGAGGCTGACTTTCGGTCCACCACGTTTACACGCCTGGTTTCAGTGCGAAGTTTCTCATCTGTGTTCTCCACTAGGTTGGCAAGGTCGTCAATTATCTCTAGAAAGGAAAGATACATAATTAATATTCTTAAAATATCCTGGTTCACATCATAGTATCACAGCTGTGGTTGCTCTTCCTAGCAATAATTATCTCATGTGCAGTAACTGAAAAGGTACATGTCAATTCTCTGAAAACCGCAATTCTGATTCTAAAAGGAAAAAAAAAAAGCAGCAATAAAGAAGAAAACTGAACACAATTCCAGGAGACAGGAGAAATGCCATGTTCAGAGGAAAGAAAGCATGACCCACCAAATTTATGCCTAGCCAAGCTGTCAATCAAGTATAAAGGAACAGACAGGCCAGGCGCGGTGGCTCATGCCTGTAATCCCAGCACTTTGGGAGGCCAAGGAGTTTAAGACCAGCCTGGCCAACATGGCAAAACCCTGTCTCTACTAAAAATACAAACATTAGCTGGGTTTGGGGGTGGGCACTTGTAATCTCAGCTACTCAGAGGGCTGAGGCAGGAGAAGCGCTTAACCCCGGGAGGCAGAAGTTGCAGTGAGCCGAGACTGCGCCACTGCATTCCGGTCTGGGTGATACAGTGAGACTCCGTCTCAAAAAAACAAAAACAAAAACAAAAAAATCCAGACAATACAGTAGACATTAGGGACTACCTGCGTCCTTCTTGAGAAAGCTGCATGATGAATAAATCTAGCCAATCAAGATATAAATAAAGAGATAATAGAGAGAACTGAATCCATTTAAATACTGAACTAAGAGTAAAAAAAAAATACATGGATTAGATAACAGAAAGGTATAGACATGTCACAATAGTAACAATGTAATTCCAACTGAAAAATTAGTCAGTGGTTGGGAGTAGGGAAGGAAGGTGAAAAGAATCTGAAAGTACTAATTTCTTCATCTCTCATAGCAAAGCATATCAAGCAGTTGAAAAGTTAATCATCTAGACATCTGCAGCCTTTTAAAATCACCAAAACTTCAGTGTTTTTTGTTAAGCTTGAGGGATCTATTAGTAAGAACTATCTCTTGTAAAGAATCCTTGATGTAAAATTCATCTCTCTCTCTTTTTTTTTTGCGACAGAGTTTCACTCTTCCAGGCTGCAATTCAATGGTGCGATCTCAGCTCACCGCAACCTCCACCTCCAGGGTTCAAGCGATTCTCCTGCCTCAGCCTCCTGAGTAACGAGGGATTACAGGCATGAGACACCATGCCTGACTAATTTTGTATTTTTAGTAGAGACGGGGTTTCTCCATGTTGGTCAGGTGGGTCTCGAACTCCTGACCTCAGGTGATCCACCCGTCTCGGCCTCCCAGTGTTGGGATTACAGACATGAGTTACTGTGCCCAGCCCTCTTTTTTAACTCTAATTTTTTAAAAGTGAAATTGAGCCCTTTACAACATTTAAAATAGCATATATAGTATAATCTATGTGAAATTATTTGTATCCATCTTTTAATATCTACAAACCTATAGGGATATATGTGGGCAATATTAATCTAATGCTAATCATGATTATTGCTAGATGGTGAGATCCTGTGTTCTCCTGCCTCAGCCTCCCAAGTAGCTGGGATTACAGGCACACGCTACTACCGCCTGGGGTATCATCATGTTGACTGGGCTGGTCTTGAACTCCTGACCTCAAATGATCCACCTGCTTTGGCCTTCCAAAGGGCTGGAATTACAGGCATGACACTGCACCCGGTCATATTTATCATCTTGTTACCACTGCTTACATGCAATAACATGCTGTACAGTTTTTCAACCTAGGGGGAATAGGCTATACTATATATATAGCCTAGGTGTGTAGCAGGCTTGACCATCTAGGTTTGTATAAGTACACTCCATGATGTTTACACAATGATAAAATTACCTAGCGACACATTTCTCAGAATGTATCCCTGTCAAGGGATGCATAATTATTATATTTTTCATTGTGGTTTTTTTTCTTCCCTTCTCTCTCCTTCTTCCCTGTTTTTATAGTGACAACTCTGGAGATGTGTTGTTCAATACGAGTCACCATTTTTCTTAAAGCATTAAGTAAAGCAAACAAGGAAATCAAATAAAGTTTCCAGGATGATGTGTGAGCTGAGTTCCAAAGCCTGTGTGGGTTAAAAAGCAGGAAAAAGGCAACCCGTGTAAAAAGAATCATATGTGAAAGGCATAGAAGAGTTGGGCATTCCTGCTTCTTGCCTTCTGCAGCATTTCCTTCAAACCTCTTACTTATAGACCCTATAGTTATATTCTACTGATTTGTTTACATGTCTTTAACAGGAAGATTATGATATAAACTAATTTTTATTCTTCCTTATATCTCCCACCCCTAGGAGAATGCCTTGTATACAGCAAGATAAAATCAATATGAAAAGATTAAGACAGTGAATGGGCTGGGTGCAGTGGCTCACACCTGCAATCCCAGCACTTTGGGAGGCTGAGAGGGGCGGATCAGCTGAGGTCAGGAGTTTGAGACCAGCCTGGCCAACATGGTAAAACTCCATCTCTACTAAAAATATAAAAATGAGCCAGGCATGGTGGTGGGCACCTATAGTCCCAGCTATTCGGCAGGGTGAGGCAGGAGAATCGCTTGAACCCTTGGCTAACATGGTGAAACTCCATCTCTACTAAAAATATAAACATGAGCCAGTCATAGTGGTGGGCACCTATAGTCCCAGCTATTCAGGAGGGTAAGGCAGGAGAATCGCTTGAACCCAGGAGGTGGTGATTACAGTGAGCTGGGATTGTGTTACTGCATTCCAGCCTGGGGGACAGAGAGAGACTCCATCCCCCCCCAAAAAAGGGCAATGAATGAATGGAGCCTACAACATAAAAGCACTGTATAATTTTCACAGTATTTTGCTGCTTCTTAGAAAAGTGGATCTAAGCCAATTTTGTCAAATATTATCCACATAACACCTACCTAGAAAATTTTTTGCAATAAATTGTTACTTAACATTTCATTCAGTACTTCCTAGTCCCTTGTATTCAATAACATACTGTCTCCCAATTTTCCTCTAATTTATCCAGAAGCTCCATCTAGAGTTTTCTCTTAAATGCAGGTGATCCTCAAGTTTTGCACTGTTACTCAATAATATTACCATGGTGATTTTACATACCTTTTACCTTTTGCTTCATCAATATTTAAATTAAAAATCTGAAACATGTCTGCTCTAGATAGCTCTCCAAAATTCTTGACCCAACTGCCTACTACCAATCTCTATCTTGGAATACCAACATATGGCCTCAAGATTTCTAGAATTAAACTCTTTATCTTTCTCCTAATTTGACTTCCCTCCTATATTCCCTGTCTCAATCAATGGTATCATCATTCACTTGCTTGCCCAAGCTAGAGATCTTAAGAGTCACCTGAACTTTTCCCTCACTGTTCTTCATCTGATATTCTATTTGTTAGCCACCTCTTATTGATTCTGCCTCCCCAATATCTCTCAATTATATCATTTCTCTTAAACTCTGTTACTAATTTGCCAGTGTTTTAAAAGTCATGTCCTAGCCAGGCACGGTGGCTCACACCTGTAATCCCAGCACTTTGGGAGGCTGAGGTGGGCAGATCACGAGGTCAGAAGTTCGAGACCAGCCTGGCCAACATGGTGACACCCCATTCCTACTAAAAATATAAAAATTAGCCAGGCATGGTGGTGGGCACCTGTAATCCCAGCTACTCGGGAGGCTGAGGTGAGGAAGGAGAATTGCTTACATCAGGTAGATGGAGGTTGTAGTGAGCTAAGATTGTGCAACTGCACTCCAGCCTGGGTGACAGACCAAGACTCCATCTTGGAAACAAACAAAAAAACAACAACAATATCCTAACTTATCTTTGTTTCTAGTCCTGATTCATTTTAATTCATTTTCCACACAATAATCAAAACATATTTGAATTCTCTCATATTTCAATGAATTAAAATTTAAATAGCCACACGTATCTAACAACTCAGCTCTAAAACAAATATGTTAAAAAAAAAAACAAGAAAACAGACAAACACACACACAGACACACATACACACACCCCTCCTACCAAGAGGTATAGTTTTAAAATAAAAATTAACAGAAGAAATAAAATTAAATACTAAAAATGTATGATTCAAGAAAAGAGGTAAAGAGGAACAAAAGACAGAAAAAAGAATAGAAATACCATAACTATCTGGCATGCTTAAATTCAACTACGTCAACAGTCACATTAATGTAAACAGACTAAACTTTTCAATTAAAAGACAAAGGATATCAAGCAAGGCTTTAAAAAAATATGACACAACTATATACTTTGATATGAAACTCACTATAAAGCGTAGTGTTTGCATGAGAAAGTTGGTAAAGCCATATTAATATCAGACCAGACAGACTTCTAGCAAAGGAGGATTATCAGATATAAAAAGAAACTTTTCATCATGATGAAAGGACACATGTTGAAAAGGGGAAATTCCGTAATATTTGAAAATTAAGGAAAACACCTCTGATTTCCCCACAGGGCAAAGATGAAATCACAAGAGAAAGCAGAAAATATACTGAAATGAGTAAGAATGATAGCTGTGATAGACAGGATGTTTGTGTGCCTTCAATATTATGTTGAAGCCTAATCACCAATGTGGGGCCTTGTGGAGGTGAATAGTGATGAGAGTAAAGCCCCTATGAATGAATGAATTCCATTCCATGAACGAGGTTTATGACCTTATAAAAAATTTCCTAGAGCGCTGTCTTATTTCTTCCACCATCTGAAGTTACAACGAAGACACCTGTTTATGAACCAGGAAACAGACCCTCACCAGACACCAGACCTGGAGTCCTTGATCTTGACTTCTCAGCCTCCATAACTGTGAGAATTTCTGTTATTTATAAGCCACCCAGTTGATGGCATTTTATTATAGCAGCTTGAAAAGAACAAGACAACAATGTAGCATATAAGTTTTGGGGATGCTACTAAAGCAGTACTTAGGAAGAAGTTGATTGTTCTAAATACATTTATTAGTAAGAAAAAAGATGCAAAATCAATGAGTAGACTCAAGGAGATAATAGTATGATCATCTCAAATGCAGAAAAAGGATATGACAAAATTCTGCGTCCATTCATGATACAAATTCTCAGCAAAATAGAAATGAAAGGGAATTTCTTCAGCCTGAGAAAGGACCCTATTTAAAAAACACTCAGAGCTCAGCCAGGTGCAATGGCTCATGCCTGTAATCACAGCACTCTGGGAGGCCGAGGTGGGTGGATCATGAGGTCAAGAGATCAAGATCATCCTGGCCAACATGGTGAAACCCTGTCTCTACTAAAAATACAAAAATTATCCGGGCGTGGTGGTACTTGCCTGTAGTCTCAGTTATTCAGGAGGCTGAGACAGGAGAATTACTTGAACCTGGGAGGCAGAGGTTGCAGTGAGCTGAGATCACACCGCTGCACTCCACACTGGTGACAGAGAGAGACTCCGTCTCAAAAACAAACAAACAAACAACAACATATGCTCAGAGCTAACATCATACTTAAAGGTGAAACACGGAACATTTTTTCTTTAAGATCAGGAACAAGGCAAGGATATCTGCTCTGACAATATCTGTTGAACATTTTATTAGAAGTCCCACATTGTTCAATAAGCTGGGGCAGGGGGGCGAGAGTAAAAAGGTAAGAAAGGAAGCTGTAAAGCTGTATTTGCAGATGACATGATTGTACACACAGAAAACTATAAAGTCTATTTAATAAGTACTAGAACTAGGAAATAAATCTAATAAAGTTACACATATAAAGTCAATAGTAAAATGAAATCTATTTCTATATAGCAGTGATAAACAATGGAGAAAAATAAAAGTAAAAAATTCCATTATAATGGCATCAAAAGCCACATTACATACTTAGAAATAAATCTAACTGGAGATACGTAAGAGCTCTACAGTAGAAACCATAAAACATTTTTGGGAGAAATGAAAGAAGGCCTAAATAGATGGAGAGCTATACTATATTCATAGATTGAAAAGCTCAATACTTTTACATTTTTAATTGAGAAATAATCAGTGTAGATATTCAATAATTTTTCTTTTCCTTTTCTTTTTTTTTCTTTTTCTTTCTTTCTTCTTTTTTTTTTTTTTTACAAACCCAATGTTTTAGGAATAGTGATGTTTCAAATCATATACTGTAGAGTGATCAGAGCAGGGTAATTAGCATATCCATCATCTCAAACATTTCTCATTTCTTTGTGTTGGGAACACTCAATATCCTCCTTCTAGCTATTGAAACTATAGAATACATTATTGTTAACTACAGTCTTCCTATGGTGGTACAGAACTCCAGAACTTATGCCTCCTATCTAGCTGTGATTCTGTATCCTTTAACAAATCTCTCCCCATCCCTCCCTTCTCCCCTCTCCAACCCAGTCCCTCGTATCCTCTGCTTTACTTTTTACTTCTATGAGATCAACTTTTTTAGCTTCCAAATTGCAAAGAACATGTGGTGCTTAACTTTCTGTTCCTGGCTTATCTCACTTAATGTCCTCCAGTTCCATCCATGTTGCCATGAATGACAGGATTTCATTCTCCTTCTAGTTGAGAGTATTTTATGGTGTATGTACACCATCTTTTCTTTATCCATTCAACCGTTCTTGAATACCTACGTTGATTCCATATTTTGACTACTGTAAATAGCGCTGCAATAAATATGGGGGTGCAGGTATCTCTTTGTCATACTCCTTTTCTTTCCTTTTGATCAATGCCCAGTGGGGCAGGATTCATTGGATCATATGGTAGTTCTTTTTTTTTTTTTTTTTTTTTTTTTTTTTAGAAATAGGGTTGATAAGTCTTCCAGGCTGGAGTGAAATGGCAAGATATAAGCACACTGCAACCACCAGCACCCACGTTAAAACAATTCTCCAGCCACAGCCA
>CAUYQU010007054.1:0-22204 GCA_963574635.1 Cheracebus regulus | reverse complement strand
GCCAATGTATTACATACAGATGCTCATCTACATGTCTTTTTTTTTTTTTTTTTTTTTTAATTTTTCTTTATCCTTTTTTCCGCAACTTATACATTATGGTCATATAAATTTAATACATTCTTTCCTTCTAAGGATTAAATTAAATCTTTGAAGCAAATCATTTTATAATTTTTTTTTACCACCAATTATAAGATTTTGCAAAAATGAAAAAAAAAAATTAAAAAAAAAAAAAAAAAAAAAAAACAAATTCGATAGAATTTTAAATTGATGTTAACACATTTTGAAGCATTTAGAATTGTTTCTAAATGCTATTTTAGATCTTATTGCTGTAACTATGTAACCATTATATTGTTACACATCAGAAATGTAAAAAGAAGTTAAAAGTGGCAATACTATTGTGTATCTTTTTTGACCTTCTCTTTTTTTGAACACATCTGTAGAAGATGTCTATTTCATTGTGTGCTTATGAGGAAAATTATGGACTGAGAACAGTTTTCTGGTCATCATTTTGCCCTTCAACAAGTGAAAGAAAGTGTGCAGTTGCCTACAATGTTGGAATAACATTCAGTTTAGAAGTGGACATTTATCTAAAATCTACCATCTTCTGGAGATAATTTTGTATCTCTTGGAAAAGATCCAGCCCCTGGACTGAATGAACTCATGATTTAGCCTTTGGAAGCAAAAGTCCCAGCATGTTCTAAAGTGAGATAAGCAATAGAGAAATAAATATACAATGTGCATTGGGAAGACATTAAAAAACTATTTAATCAAGAAGAATAATAAAATATTAAAACATGAGAACAGAAGGAAATCTGGGACATGCTCCTGCAGAACATTTGTAATTTCACAGATTATTAAAGAAAGGCCAAAGAGAAGGGGTTTGTGTGCAGTGATCACATTAGTTCATGGCAGATATGAAGTAGTGGCAAAAATCCAGGATTCATTCTTCCTGGTCTATGACTTTTCTGTTAAACTTCAATCCTGTGTGAACCTGTTAGGTTAAATCCTTCAATATTTGCATTGAGACTTCAAGTTTGTCTTCTACAAACATTTCGTTTGAGAGAATGTCATGTCTTTTGGCAACAGAATGTGATGAAGAGAATGAAACCGACCCAGTTGCTAAGTGAGGTTCATTTAAGTCCTGCTCAGGAAGGAGTACTAAGACAGAAAGAACCATGACTCTACTCTGTCACTTCGTGGTTGATTACCTTGTTTCTACTGGATGAGAGAAGGTATGACTTGTTTAAATGAGGGTGAATTTATTGCCATTTAAATCACCAACTCTTAGGGTATCTTTCTCTCTGATCAGGAGAAAAAATGTCTAAAAAGAGCAACCTAAGGCAATATTCAGAAAAGTTGATCTTCACCATGTCTCCTGATAGTTAGTGTAAAATATCATTAGTTTTAAATATATGTTTTTGTAATTATGTCAAAAGCATTATATTTTAGCAACCCAAGAGAATTCCCTAGATCTAAAATTGCATGCAATTATGGGTACAGTGTATACATTCACACAAAAGCACATTCATTAAATAAGTTTGATTTGTACATTATAGATGAAAATTGAAAATGTCAACTAAATTCTAATGTAAAACATGACAAAAAAAATTAAAATTACCAAGAATATTCCTAGAGCATAAGTATTAGTACCAAAAATCTATAGAATTTTCTTAGAAAAAAATACGCCAATTCTGATAGTAGATGTTGATTAAAGAAAGTTGGAAGTATATGGATTCTCACAAATGATACAGATTAACTGAATTATTTTGTAAAATGAGAATTATAATGTGTACATTTAATATCAATAATTTGTTTATGAATATTATCTATACTCAGAATTTGAAAAATTATAAAAGTATATATATGTTTGTTATGAGAGGGAAAAATCACATATTAACATGTATGTGTACATATACACACATTAATGCAAACATAAATATACACATATATTTCGGAGGTACATATTTTGCTCAGATGACTTCATAACAAATATACAACATAGTGTATTATGTAGGTTCAGTTGTTATACAAATGTAATACCAGAGTCAGCAATTCACATTGCAACAGAACAATTAAATTAAAACAAATTAATGATCATATACTAATTTTGTTTTGTGGTAACTTTACTTGTATTACATTATTTAATACAGATGTTCTAGTTTTCAATTACAAAAGATAATATTAAAAATAGCTGAGATACAGGTATATCCTGATAAGAATTATATAGAATAAGAATGTTATTGAGTGAATAATATTTTACAAATAATATTTTATTGAATCCTCATTTTCTACCAGGTAAGGTTCTAGGAGCTGGAAGTACACTGGTAAATAAAAGAGCTCCTTTGCCTACAAGGAGCTAATATTGCATTTAATAAATAGCTCATTTATCATTGTGGGGCAGGTATTAAACAGATGACAGCCATCTCAGAAACTGTACGCTGGAAGTTCTTATGACTGAGCCCAGACATGGGCTGCAAACAAACACCTAGTGGCCCTGAGTTGACTACCTGAAAAAAAATGTGGTTAAATGAAGTAGAAAATGGCCCAGGTAAGCTTAGAGAGTTCTCTTTTCGTTAATTGTCCCTAACTGTCCTAGAAGACAGCCCAGAAATCGGAAAACATTGTGTGTATTTAAAGTAGAACTGTTCATAGGGAGAAAAGGAAGGGAGAATGCAATTTAAAAGTACATTTACTAAAAACACTAAACAAATAGTATTAGAATCTTGCAAGGTGTAATTAATGGTGGAAACTGGGTAAAGGGCACACGAGATCTCTTTTCTTTATTTCTTACAACTGCATATGAATCTAAAATGATCTCAAAATAAAGAGCTTAATTTTAAAATAGATGAATCAAGTTGTGAGAAATCATCCCTAACATGGTGCGATCATGAGACAATGGAGACTATCTCAGACCATTCTTCCTGGAGAACTAAGTCTACTGGCTAAATGGGAATGAATGCCTTGGCTCGTTTAGGCTCCATTCATTGATTTCTTGCCCGTGGCCCCATCCTCACCTCCTTTGTCCTTGCCTTCAGATTGCTGGGGGAATTTAGTTAATGGGAAGCACTGTTGAAAAACTGGAGTAGGAAAACAAGAGAAACCAAACAAGAGAAACCAAGAATTTCTATGCTTCTCTGCTTGCCTTGGTGTCCTCTCACAGGCCCTACAGTCAGGTCTGCTGTGATTTCATCTTTCATCTTCCATTTGGTGACTATAGCTTCTGGCCTTCAGTAATGTCATCTGTTTCTTCGGTTTAGTAGCAACTTAGAGGAGTTCCTAAGCTTGGGGTTGCCTCATGCTATGGTCTGATTGAGTCGCTCAGAATGTGTATGTTGAAACTTAGTGCTCCATGTGATTGTATTTAGAGGTGGAGGCTTTAGGAGATGACGTTTGAACTCTCAAGGATAGGATTTGTGCCCTGATAAAAGGGCTTGAAGGAATGATTTTGTTCTTTTCTGCTTTTCTACAATGTGAGGATACAGCACTTGTTTCCTCAAAAAGAAGCAGCATTTATGGTGCCGTATTGAATGAAAGACTGGAGCTTCACCAGACACCAAACCTGTCAGCCCCTTGGACTGCCCAGCCTGCAGAACTGGAAAAAACAAGTTTCTGTTGTTTACAAATTACCCAATCTCAGGTATTTTGTTTCAGCAGTACGAATGGACTAAGAGATCTCCTGTGTCCATGGTTGCTCTTTTGATTTTTGATTACCTGGCAGAACCCTGAGGGAATGAACAGGGAAGCAGAAGTCCACTGAACTGAAGAAAACCAAGGGTGAGAAAGGAATCTTTAAGCAAGTGTTGTTGGAAAGCACACAGAAACCACAGATGTTTGGTTTATCAAAAGGAATATTTTTCTTTTTCTGTGTTCCCATAGTGTTTTCTATCATAGCTCATCTTATATCTTGTTTTTGTGTGCGTGTGTGTGTGTGTGTGTTGCCTTCTCCCCTGATTTGGTAAAGTGTCTCTATAAAGAAGGTTCTCAATACATACGTGTAGAATTAATCAATATATTTTTATCTTCCCATAACTAAAATCTTCTAATAAAATTTTTTAGAAGAGCAAAAATTGAGTAAAACCAATTATTTAAATGCTCTATAGGCCTCCTAATTGATGATCTGTATAAAATGTAATAATGACTCTATAAATTGAATTTACATAAATCAAGATTTTTGGCTATAGAGCAAATAGCATTTGTATATTAAAGTATATATTTCCTTGTTCTCAATTTGGTTCTTCAGGTCTTTAGGAATTGTATTAAAATAAAATTAGAGAATATGGTTCAGATGTAAGTGATTAAAGTTTTAGGTTTTTAAACACCACTTAACTTTGTTTCTCCAATTGATTCTGCCAATCAACTAATTGTTTTTTGTTAAAACCATTTGATATTATCATAAAATAAACCATCATTGCTTTTATATTTTGTTTTCTATCCTGCCAATAGGCAGTTGATAATAAAGTTGCATTCTGAAAATCTGCTCTATTCCTCAGTGGTATTGTTTGACACACTGAGTTTATCATCTTTATGAATAAAATTTACCTAAACATACTAAAGAAATCATATGTACGGCATCTTGAGTAATAGCCTTAGTGTCAATCTATGGAAGAATATTATATTTTAGAAAATAGCATGCTGGTTCTGCCTTTAGGCTTCTTCAGAATTAGCATACATGTGACGAAGTGACTTAGTGCTGTTAATTACTCTAAAGAAAACGTTAAATGTAATAGGAAAAAGGTCTTTGATATGGACATCAAGAAAGGTTGTATTTTGGAATAGACCTTTTCACTCATTATCGATGTTGTTTCAAATCAATTATTCCAAAGAGCACTCAACTGCTCAGATTTGTCAGTAAAATCCCCAGACATTGAAGCTCAAGATGTTTGTTGTTGTTGTTTCACATTTAAGCTCATGGACATAATAGAAATATGAAATGGCAGTTGGATGGATCAGTTTGTCTCAGATGGTCCTCCAAATTGGTTTCATTATTCTCATTAATAAACAGACTTTTGTACATTAGTGGAAGCTGTGGAAGCAGTATCAGTATTTGTTTTTACCAAGATGAGCAGTAATTCTTCTCATTTATTTTAAAATGCATCCAAAGGTTCATTTGGGAAGAACTTCCATAATTGGCATCTGTTAATCATTCCAGAGTTAAATATGACAAGGAAGGCAGAGAAAGACATTTTCAGGGGAAATTAATTTTGTTTGGACTCTTCGGCAAGGGGATGATTAGAAAGAAAAGCCTAGCTGGAGCAATGATAAAAAGCAGGATTTCTTACTAAAGAGAGTTAAGAGGCAGTTTAAAAATTTCTTGAAAAGGTTTAACAAAAAAACAAGCCAAACCTTTAAAAATGTGATAGAAGAATGATTTCCATAATTTAAAATTATGTTAAAAACATGGGCACGTTTTCCTCTTGGCACAAAAATTCAGACACAGTTTGAGCTGCCTGCCTGTTGAATTCTTGGCCTTCCTGAAACAATCCATTATGTGTAATGTGTAAGCAGTGGCGAATGGTAACTATCATTACCAGGTGGTTATTTGCAATGCAAATTCTAAGCTCTAACTCATAGCTGGTTGGTTCTGGCAGTTGCCAAACAGCTGGGGTTTGAACCCTAAATCCATAGTATAGACAGCAATGTAATTCCGGAGAATTTCTCTAAATACATTAATTTTCCCCAATATCATTCCTGGTGATTATTTATAGCACCTAAGAGCTCAAGATGTTGTTAGAGACACCATGAAATTAAATCAGAAAGGTACAATCCTTTTTTTCTTAGAGAATAGTTTTCAAAGAAAAAAATCACATACAAAATTATTGAAAATATGCATTAAATAAATTTACTAATTAAAAATTAAATTTTGTTCTTATTCGCCATACAAATACTCCATTACCACTTTCGATCTGGTATTTGGCACCACCATTCCGCCAAAATTATCCTCAAACTTTACCAGTGGTCAGTTGATTGAAACATTTTGTGTTTCCTTTTTCCCATTACTCTTATTCTTCAAGGTCAATCTACAAGTACCACTATTGACCATCACTTCCTTCTTAAAATGCTTTCCTCCCTAGCTTCAGTGATACTAAATTACTTAATATCCAGCATTTTGACTGCGTATTTCCTTCTGGCAAATGCTTTCTCTTTTACCTCATAAGTTTCTTCCCAAGGACTTACTTTTGATTCCCTTGCCTAATCTCATTTGTTCAGAATTCCTATCCATTCCAATGGCCTTAAATGCAATCAGTGTAAGTGCATCATAAATATTTAGCCCCTGCATGAAGGCTCTCTCACGCACCAATATCTACTTTTCTTCAACTTAATTTCAACTTTGGTCAAAATCAAATGTATGTTATTTTCTCCAAACCTTTTTGCACCTTCCAGATTATCCCATGTCTGTTACAATACCAGTACTTTTTGTGAAGGAAGCAGGATTGAGTTTTTAGAAGCCTTACACTTTCTCCATTTATTATTTGTCACCTAGTCTTTTTTTTAACTTTTTTTTTTTCAGTTCTCTCAACACTATGCCGTTACTTCTTCCTGAATTTTCCTGCACTGCTGAATATGCCCCAATAACCCTCCACTAAATTTTGGCTGATCAAAACTTTTTTCATCCTGCTTCTTTTGCAATGTCATATATGTGCACTATTTGGATGTAATTTTTAATTTATTTACTTTTTTATTATTATCATACTTTAAGTTCTGGGATACAGGTGCGAATATGCAGGTTTGTTACGCAGATATACACATGCCATGGTGGTTTGCTGCAACCATGAACCCATCATCTACATTAGGTATTTCTCCTAATGCTATCCCTCCCCTAGTCCCCCACTCCCTGACAGGTCCCAGTGTGTGATGTTCCCCTCCCTGTGACCATGTGTTCTCATCGTTCAGCTCTCACTTATGAGTGAGAAGATGCGGTCTTTGGTTTTCTGAGAATGATGGTTTCCAGCTTCATTCGTGTCCCTGCAAAGGACGTGAAGTCATCCTTTTTTATAGCTGCATAGTATTCCATGGTGTATATGTGCCACATTTTCTTTACCCAGTCTATCACTGATGGGCATTTGGGTTGGTTCCAAGTCTTTGCTATTGTAAACAGTGCCACAGTGAACATACGTGGGCATGTGTCTTTATAGTAGAACAATTTATAAACATTTGGGCACCCAGTAATTGGATTGCTGGATCAAATGGTATTTCTAGTTCTAGATCCTTGAGGAATCACCACACTGTCTTCCACAATGGTTGAACTAATTTACATTCCCACCAACAGTGTAAAAGCATACCTATTTCTCAGCGTCATCTTTGGCATCTGTTGTCTCCAGATTTTTAAATGATCACCATTCTAACTGGCGTGAGTTGGTATCTCAATGTGGTTTTGATTTGCTTTTCTATAATGACCAGTGATGATGAGCATTTCTTTAATGTTTGTTGGCTGCATAAATGTCTTCTTTTGAAAAGTGTCTATTCATATTCTTTGCCCATTTTTTGATGGAGTTGTTCGTTTTTTCCTTGTATATTTGTTTTAGTTCTTTGTAGATTCTGGATATCAGATCTTTGTCAGATAGGTAGCTTGCAAAAATTTTTTCCCATTCTGTTGGTTGCTGGTTCACTCTAATGATTGTTTCCTTTGCTGTGCAGAAGCTCTTAAGTTTAATTAGATCCCATTTGTCTATTTTGGCTTTTGTTGCCAATGCTTTTGATGTTTTAGTCATGAAGTCATTGCCTGTGCCTGTGTCCTGAATGGTATTGCTTAGGTTTTATTCTAGGGTTTTTATGGTGTTAGGTCTTACGTTTAAATCTTTAATCCATCTAGAGTTAATTTTTCTATTAGGTGTAAGGAAGGGGTCCAGTTTCAGCTTTCTGCACATGGCTAGCTAGTTCCCAACACCATTTATTAAACAGGGAATCCTTTCCTTTTTGCTCATTTTTAAAAATATGATGGAGAGTATTAGGTTTCTAAGCACAGCTTTTAATAATTGTTACAGTATACTTCTTAAGAGAGTTGCAGTTAACAATCCTAGATGCTCAAGTATCTAGTCATTTAGATCACTCTGACAACCTGAAAAAATTTCTCTTCAATATCATGATATTTCTCTCCATATGCATATTATTAAATAAAAGTTTGTAATCATATACTTACATAGTGGTGATGATAAGTATATATTAATCTAATGTTTCAATTTTTCTTACAAAAGTTTTC
This sequence comes from Cheracebus regulus, assembly GCA_963574635.1. NCBI lineage: Eukaryota > Metazoa > Chordata > Mammalia > Primates > Pitheciidae > Cheracebus > Cheracebus regulus. Next base: position 14,007 of record CAUYQU010007054.1, on the reverse strand, counting down.
CTATACCCAGAAAACACAAATAAAAATGTTTGTTTACAATTGTCATATAATTTAAATGAACAATTGTATGTAGCATCATAACTTTAATACAACAATAATTTTTAAGAAAGGCCATATATTAATTGCTTTTGTTGCCATGTAGTGGTGCATTCTCAGCTCACTGTAATCACTGCCTCCTGGGTTCAAGTGATTCTCATGCCTCAGCCTCCCTAGTAGCTGGAATTATAGGTGCACATCACCAAAGCTGGCTAATTTTTGTATTTTTAGTAAAGATAGGGTTTTGTCATGTTGGTCAGGCTGATCTCGAACCCTGACCTCAAGTAAGTTGTCCAACTAGGCCTCCCAAAGTGCTAGGATTACAAGCATAAATCAGGCCCTGCCTGAAATAGCTTTCAGGAGTTACAATTCATTTCCTTTTTTTTAATGTATACCCTCCTCCTCATATCCATGTTTATATGATTTATGACCATAATTGCAGTGTTTAAAATTTGAGCCTCCTAATCTCATGGGTAAGTCTTATGGTTAAAAATGTTGGTGACAATGAGAATAAAGAGAAAGGGAATAAATAAAGAAGAAATAGAAGGGGAAAAAGGAGGAAGGGGAGGAGGAGGAGAAGGAATAGAAAGAGGAAGGATGAGGAGGTAGAAGGAAAGGAAAAAGGAAGAAAGGTAAAGGAAGGAAATCATTTCAGGCTTTAGTTGCTAGACCACTTCTGTTAGGTTTAGATGATATAACAATTACTCTGATGCAGAGTCTATCAATGTCAGAAAAAAATAAAATGATATTATTCCCTCCTCAAATAGAATATTGTTTTTATTTAGAAATATTTTACTACATCCTGAACTATACTAAACTTACTACACTTTACGTTCTACATTTTGTCAATATCCCAAGGTTAACATTTGCGAATGAAATGGATAGCGGCCACCTCGCTGCAGTGTGTGTTTTATATGGAGCATAAACAAGAGGCATAATTTACATTCCTCATTAGTAGTATGGAATCCTCCCTCCACAGAGAGTCAATTTAATCAATCATTAGAAATACTAAATTAAAGACTGAGTATGCTCTCACAAAACAAATGCTAAATGCATGACAAGTCAGGTATGGGCAGAATAAGTACTGCTGTATTCCTCTCCTGACAGCATCTTTACCAAGTAATCGAACATTCTTCCTTTGTGCACTCTGTTCAGGCATTTATTTGTAAGAGCCCCAGTATGTGTATTGGTTTAACTCATGGTGAGTCTGCTTTCCCTAATGCTACTTCTTCACTAAGTCTGTCAAGCTCGTACTGTTATGTGTTTACAGCTTGTATATCAACCATTTAAAATAATTATGGATGCAGCGTTATTTATTTAGTTTAAAAAATTTTTAAACACATTGTAGACTCACAACCATTAGCATTAACTGTGTAACCTTTTAATTCTCAATTTTCCTAAAAAATATAAAATAACAGAACTGTAAATGTTAAGTACTAGCCTCAGGAAATAGGATGTCTTTTGATTCTGTGGCCCAAGGATGGCTCTCATTGCTTTTATTAGAGATCCCTAAAATTATTTGCTTGTCTGAGGGCAAGAGCCTTAGGAAGACATATTTCATAACTCATTTCATTACTATCTTGTAGGCAATAAATGGGAAAGATAAGTCAGAGAAACATAATTTGAGTACAATTCATTTTAGGTTTCTTATTTACTCTCAAATACCTTCCTATGAAAATACGTGTCATATTATGTACAAATTGTAAATGACTTTAGCTCCATGTGGCTCAAGACAATAAAATAGGACTGCATACCTTACCACTATTAATTCTGATGAAAGTATTCAGTATATTACCAAACTATCAAATATATATGTGTGTGTGTGTGTGTGTGTGTGTGTGTGTGTGTGTGTGTGTGTGTGTGTATTTAGACGTATGGGTCAAAACCCATTTTCCTTGTGGAAATTCTCTGATTTCAACTAGAATTACAAATATAAGCTCATAACAATATAAGCTTCACTAGCCAAATATTTATCAGTATTTTAGTAGAGAGGGTAAATAGCTAGAATGAGATGACAAATAGTTTGCTGTACCTAAGCCTTGCAAATAGACAGTTTACATGTATAACTGGCCTCCAGTTATGCAAGCTATCATACACCACTATAATTGGCACACTGGAGACTTATTTTTGCTTTGTTGATCTACGTTATAAATTATAAATGCAATGAAAGAGTGAAATCCATATCCCATAAATCATTAATTTTTAGCCACGTGACCAGAGGAGAGTTAGTAATCAACTGTTTTGTGGAAATTTGATACATGAGAATTTTGTGGAACAATTTATCATTTAAGAAGATCCAGGATTTCTTTCTTTCTTTTGATTGGGGTAGTGGAAGGCGAAATTCAGTAATTATCATTAAATTATGAATCATTCATAAACACTTGAATTTTAATAATTGTAGATCCCGCATTCATCATTCAGGTTAAAAATATTTTATTTTTCAATTATTAAACATGTTATGTGATGTTGCATTCAAATTGAGAAATTATCCTCTGTGAACTGTTATGCAAGGATATTAGTATAGTCTGCATGTAAGCATTTATACTAGATTATACAGTTTGAGGATTTATTTTCTTAAAATAAAAAATTTAATAGAAAATGCTTCACATTATTAAAATTTCTGCTGATTATCCAGCATATGCAGTCATTGTGAATATACTCACTTTATAAAGATAAAATTTTTGTAACTAGAGACAGTGTTGCTTGTCATTTCAGATTCATATACTCTAAAATGGGGACACCTACATGAAGTGGATTATATTACCAAATTATGACAAAATTATGGCTCTATGCACTTTTAAGTCATGAAATATTTTATAACATTGACTCAGTGATGACTTGGTCTTGAACTTGTACTTTGAAATGTGAGAATTTATTATCAGTTTATCCTTGTAGTAGGCAAAATAATGATCCCCCAAAGATGTCTGTGTTTTAATCCTAGAAATCTGTGATTGTGTTCCTTTTTGTGGTAAAAGACACTTTACAGATATGATTAAGTTAACCATCCTGAGATAGGAAGTCTACTCTGGATTATCCAGATGGCCCCAAAGTAATAACGAGGGTCCTTAGAAAAGAAAGGTAGGAGGGTCAGAGTCAAATAAGAAGGTGTGAGAACAAAAGCAGAGGTTGAAAAAATATCATAACTAGAAGGAGATCATGCACTTAGGAATGCAAACAGCCTCCGGAAGCTTCTGGAAAAGGTAAATAATGGATCTTTCCTAGAGTCTCTAGAAGAAATATAGTCCTGCTAACAGCTTAATTTTAGCCTACAAGACCCATTTCTGATCACCAGAAGTGAAAGAAAATAAATTTGTGTTGTCAAAGCCACTAAGTTTGTGGTTATTTGTTATAAATATTAGCAAATAGGAAAGGGATACACTTACCCAGATACTGTTGACAATTTGCTTTTCTTTCTTCTCATTTTAAAATTAAAGATTATTATTAATAATTAAAAACATGTATAGGTGTAGATCACTCAGAAAAAAAGAAAATTACAAGTGGGTCAGCAGTATAGTAACTCTGTACATGATGTTCAGTTTCACACTTCGATGTTCTAATATGATTATGCATGGGAAAGAATACTTGCTGGCCCCAATTTTTTCTGGCCTGTTATGCCTTTGTTTCATTGACTATTGCACTTTAATAATTTTGTCTGTCTTTTCAGTTAATTATAGGAATTAATAAAAAATAACATAAGCACAGACAAATAACTAGTAATAACTTTTTTTTCTACCTTGAGCACTTACCATTTTGAAGGGAAAGGAACCTCAAAGAGTGACAAAGCATAGTTCTATTTCTTACTTCACCCTCAGCAGCTCTATAAAAGTTGGCAAAACCATTCACTTTATTCATTTTAGCATTTATGATGTAATTTTAGATTCACATGCAAGTGTAAAAAATAACACAGAGTAACTAGTTATGTTCATCAACCAATAGGAATATTTTGCCAGGAAATTTACATTAGTACAGTCCATCAGTCTTGCTAAGATTTTACTAGTTTTGCATATACTCATTTGTGTGTATGTGTATATTTACCTCTGTGCAATTTTTTCACATTTGTAAACTTGTATGACCACCATCATAGACAAGATACAGAAAAGTTCTATGGCAAGTTCTTGCTACTATTTAATAGCATTGACATTTCCTCCGCCCTTTTCCCTATCCCCATGTTTCTCTGGCTATTACTATCTCTTCTCCCTGTCTATGTGTTTGTCACTTAATTAATATTATATAAATGGAATCATGCAGAATACAACCTTTTAAGATTATCCTTTACACTCAGCACCACTTTGAACTTGTTTCCTGCCAATTTAATCAATTCAATTATTTCTAGAAATTATTTTGTAAATAGGTTTGAATTTTCTACATAAGCAAATATGTCATCTGTACATAAGATTTTCTCATTTATTTTGTTATAATTTGTATGTGTTTTGTTTCTCTTATTGCATTGTCTAAAACTTCTGATATTATGTAAAATAAGCAAAGTGAGAGTAGACATCTTTGTCTTGTTTCCAATTTTAGTGGAAAAACATTTACTCTTTTGCCATTAAAAGTATTATGCAAGGATATTAGTATAGTCTGTATGTGAACATTTATGCTAGATTATACAGTTTGAGGATTTACTTTCCATCATATTAAGTATGATGGTAGCTGTAGATGATATTTTGTAGATGCTATTCATTATCCTAAGTAAGTTCCCATCTATTCCAAATTTGTTGTGATTTTCTGCATTGATTGTGTGTTGGATTTAGTCAAATGCTTTTTCTGCATCTGCTTAAAACAATATAGGCCAGGTACGATGGCTCACGCCTGTAATCCCAGCACTGTGGAGAGCCAAGGCAGGCTGATAATGAGTCAGGAATTCGAGACCAGCCTGACCAACATGGGGAAAACTCATCTCTACTAAAAAGACAAAAATTAGCAAGGCATGGTGGTGCGTGCCTGTAATCCCAGCTACTCAGGGGGGTAAGGCAGGACAATCACTTTAACCTGGGAGGTGGAGGTTGCAGTAAGCCCAGATCATGCCATTGCACTCCAGCCTGGGTGACAGAGTGACACTGTCTCTCAAAATAATAATAATAATAATGATGATGATAATAATAATAAGGTTTTTTTTCTTCTTAGCTTTTTGATATAATAGGTTACATTGATTTTCAAATGTTGAATCACTCTTGCATACCTTACAATAAATCTCAGTTGGTCATCTTGTATAACTATTTTTATTCTTTGTTGTATTCAATTGGCTGGATATTATTGATGATTTTTTTAAACTATGTTCATGTGATATCATAGTCTGTGGTTTTTAAAAAAAATTATTTTTGTCTGGTTATGGTTTCACAATAATATAAGTCTCATAAAAAGAGTTGGAAAATATTCCCCATTCTGTTTATTGGAAAAATGTGTATAAAAGTGGTTTAAATTGTTCTTTATATATGTATTTGAACTGCTCAAGGAAACCATTTGAAATCTGATAATTGTTTTTTTTTTCAGAATTTTTAAATTAAAAATAAAGTGTCCTTAATGACTACATAACTATTCTGGTTGTTTCATTTTGGTTGCCTGTTAATCATTTGTGTTTTTTGAGAAATTCTCCTTTTTTGTCTTATTTATAAGACATAAAAGTCCTGTTTAGTATTTTTTATTATACTTTATTGGTTCAAAATCCATAGTGATATCCTTGTTTTATTACAGATATTGGTGATCTGTGCCTTTTAAAAAATATTTATCATTCTTATTTTATCAATTTTATCACTGTTATTGATTTTTTCTGAAGACCAACATTTTGTTTCATTGATATTGATCTATTGTTTTTAGTCATTTCATGAATGTTTTCTAAATAGGTGATATATAATGTAATTAATTTCTGCTCTTATTTTTATTATTTTCTTCCTTCTGTTTGCTTTATTTTCCCTTCTAGTTTTTTGAGGTGAGAACTTACATTTTTGAATTGAGACTGCCTGTTTTCAAAGGTAAATATATGTGTTTCTCTCTCCACTTCTGTAGTTGTAGCTCATGTATCTTGGTGGTATCTCACATGTATTGTATTCATTTCTCTTAGCTCTGTATATTTTATTGCTTATTTTTAAACTTCCTCTCTGACCTATTTGGAAGTATGTTTAATTTTCAAGCGTTTGAAGATATTTTGAGATATTTTGTAGCTTTGCTCTTGTTGATTTTTTTGTTTTTTATTCAATTATTAACAGAGAAAATACCCTTCATGATTTCAATTATTTTAAATTTTATAAGATTTATTTTATGGCTTAGAATATTCACAGCCTTAGTGAGTATTCCATGAAGGCTTGAAAGACATGAATTTTGCAGTTGCTCAATGGAGTATTCTTTATCTGTCAACTTGTTGGCTGACTTTTTGTTCAACCATTTCCTTTTGAGCCTTAGTCTCACCAGGCACTTACTGATGATTTCTTCCTCTATAAAATGAAAAGAAATACTTTCTTGTATCACAGGATTTTTGTAAGGTTCACATGAAATAACATGTAAAAGTTTTTGTGTTATTATTAAAGTGTCAAATATACAGAAGTCCAATATAATTTGTCTGCAATGAATGTTATGAAATGAAAACCTTTACCTTTGGGTGCTTGAAATGGAATATTATTAAATATTTTGGCACAGTTTTCAGTAGAGATAGGACTGTAAAAATTAAATGACATATGCTCAGCTTCAGATCACTCATGTATTTGTGCCTCATCTACTTCTCATCTTTCATGAGTTCTACATACAGGCAAGACAAAACAGTCTTGTTCTCTATTCTATATAAGCTATACATATAAGGATTCAGCAAGTATTTTTGCAGTTCCCTTATGTGACATTAACAATTGAATAACTCTTCAAAAATGTCTGGAAAGGCATTTCTACCTGAATTTTATACATCATATTTGGATTTGGCTTACCTTTCCTCTTAAGTTTCTCATATCCACATCTTTCTACTCTTTTTAATATTGTATTTGGAACTAGAATTACATTATTTAAATTCAAAATGCTCTGTTATTAATACACCTCCAAATCAACCACCTTAATGAAAGACAGTGCTTCTCAAACTATCTACAGGGAAAGACTGATTTTTTGTTTTTCCTTTTCTATTGACAACAGATAGGTGTTCTTATTGCCCATGACTAGTAACTGCCACCATATGTAACTGACCATGAAAGTTTTACAACACCTAAATTGTTTCCAACCTGTTTAATGATCTGTCAGATACTGTTATTACTTTACCTATACCTCTCTAGTGTCCACTGGTAATAAACAATTAGCAAATAGTTGTTGAAAAGACATAGTCCCCGCAGAATATTCTATGTAACCTAACAAATTTCTTTCAGGCCTGGTGGTAAAACCAATAGATAAGAGATGTGATGAAATTAAATTATGTGCACATGCTAAACCTACGAATCTTTCCAAACAGCATGGAATTATTTAACAGATGTATTAGTGTTCACATGTACATAATCACTGGCATCCTCAAAAGAATTTTCAATCATTTTCTAGAGATCAGAGCTGTATCAGAGTTGGTAGGTCACCGGGAATTTTGGTATAAATGTAGATTAGATTTGGGAAGCCTCAAGATTGTGGTAGAAATGTGGACTTAGAAGATATAAAACAAATTTCAATGATTGTAGAATAAATAGATATCTCAGAAGTTATATGAGGAAAATAATACCAGTGTGGAGCTATAGGAAATGAATCAATGAGGCATATCCAAAATATCTTACATAGGTGAAAAGGGATGTAGTCAAACAATTTCCACCAAAAAAGTTTTCAGAAACTACCTTAAGAATACCCAGATGTGCCTGGTGTCCCACCCAACAAATCAGCAGAGCTCAGCCACCAGTGCCTGCTTCAGTGGTACTCAGCTGTGTATTTCACAGAGATGTCCAATTCATGTAAATCAAAATAAGCACACTGAGATAGATTAAATCTATTACTGCTCCTTAAGACTCCCACGTTTTCTGCTAGGTTTTAAATTTAGAAATATAAAACTAGGTTTATATTTCAAAAAATTATATTGTTTCACTTCTTTCTAATTTTCTCATCATAGAAACTTGCCTGGAATTAAGTTTTTGTCTTTTTCTAGTACAAAAAGTATAGGTAATGAGAAACTACCCTGATAATTTAGACAGTGTCTAAATATCCATTGTCTTTTGTTTGTTTGTTTTGTTTAAGTGGCTATTTTGACTTTGGGATTTCCCTCAATGGAAAGGTCCATTTTCCTATTGACCTCCATCCTGTGTTCCTGGAGCGAACTCTCAGTGTAATCAGAAAGAGAAACAAAGCAAAACTCCCCAACAACTTTGGAGGATTGCTTCCCCCCGCAACCTCTGGGGCCTGAAAATAGCAGTTGGTATCTATTTCTTATCCTAGACACATGGCATGTCAGGTGGCCACACGCGAAGGTGCCCCACCTGCTGCAGGGGGCTCTGTGTTTTGTCATTCCTTGGTCAGGGTGTGCAAAGGGTCTCTTTTACATTATTTGATTTTGTTATCGCAACCTGTGCGAGGCGGCACCTTTCTTGGGTATGTGACGTGCTCGTTTTCATGAATTCAGCATGTTTTCCTGGTGCTGCCATGTGTGCATCATGTTCTTCAACCGAATCAAAAGATTCTCTGGGGCAGGGGTCTTGATTTGCACTTCGTACCTGCATCGCCCGCATCGTACAAGGCACACAGCTGGAGCTCAATGAATGTTTGTTGATTAATGAGACTTACGTCATGAAAGACAGCCCTCTTGGGGGAGTTTTGTTCGTTACGCAGTCAATTAGCTTGTCTGCCCTCGTCATGACTAATGAGATATTGTGAATTACTCATGTGTACAATCAGCAAATTCAGGTACTCATCATTGTGAATAGCTTTCCACTATTTCAAGCAACCAAAAATTGCTGTACAGTAAACTCTCATTATACAGAATGATGGTGAGATGGAATATTCTAATTAATTAAACTAAATTCTGATCAGTGAAAAAAGAACATATATATGCAGAGGACCAGCTTTAACAAAATGAGAATAGGGTAAAATATACTTAATGATAAAATTATGCCAAACATGATGTAATTGCACCATTCGAAAATGACCTAAAAGACTCATTTTAGACCCTGTGTGGTATGTGCAGGGAATCAACTTGGACAGAAAAATTCACAGTTCTATAGACACATCAAGTTTAAGATACAGGCTTAAATCTCTCCCAACCTCTAAAAAAAAAAATCCATGAAATCCTCCTTTCAAAATGTTACGGTATCATCATCATTATTTGTTACTGTTTTCTTTTCATAGATTTTGGGGGAACAGGTGGTATTTTGTTACATGAATAAGTTCTTTAGTGGTAATTCCTGAAATTTTTGTGAATCCATTATCCAAGCAATATATACGGTACCAGATTTATAGTCTCTCACCCTCCTCCCACCCTTTCCTCCAAGTCTCCAAAGTCCATTGTATCATTCTTATGCCTTTGCATCCTTATAGCTTAGTTCCAACTTATGAGTGAGAACACATGATGTTTGGTTTTCCATTCTTGAGTTACTTCACTTGGAATAATAGTCTCAAATTCCATCCATGTTGCTGCAAATGCCATTATTTTGTTTCTTTTCATGGCTGAGTAGTATTCAACAGTGTGGGATGTGTATGTGTGTGTGTGTGTGTGTGTGCATGTGTGTGTATATCACAATTTCTTTATCCATTTATTGATTGATGGGCAGTTGGGCTGGTTCCATATTTTTGCAATTGAAAATTCTGCTGCTATAAACATGCCTGTTCAAGTATCTTTTTGGTATAATGACTTATTTTTCTCTGGGTAGATACTCAGTAGTGGGATTGCTGGATTAAATAGTAGTTCTACTTTTAGTTCTTTAAGAAATCTCCACGCTGTTTTCCATAGTAGGTTAATTCGTTTACATGCTCACTAGCAGTGTAAAAGTGTTTCCCTTTCACCACATCCCTGCCAAAATCTATTATTTTTTGAATTTTTGATTATGACCATTCTTGAAGGAGTAAGGCAATATCACATTATGGTTTTTATTTGTATTTCCTTGATCATTAATGATGTTGATTATTTTTTCATATATTTGTTGGCCATTTGTATATCTTCTTTTGGGAATTGTCTATTCATGTCCTTAGCCTATTGTCTTTTCTAGTAATCTCAAAATAGGACCAGAAGTAGAAATGAATCTGACATATTCCTCAAATATGATGCCTACTGCACTTATACATGTTGATACAGCTGGGGTACTGGGGTGGAAGATGGGGGCTTATAGTCAAAACATTTCCTATCCCCCCAACAGAGGGCAAAATCCTATAGCAGAAAACAAAGGAGTAGAATCCAAAGAAAGAGTGGGCATATTATGAAAATATCTATTTCTTGAAGGGTTTTTTCCATTTTTTTAATTATATCTTAAAGTTCTGGAGTACATGTGCAGAATGTGCAGTGTTGTTACACAGGTATACATGTGCCATGGTGGTTTGCTGCATCCATCACCCTGTCACCTACATTAGATATTTCTCCTAATGCTATCCCTCCCCTACCCCTCACCCCCCAACAGGCCCCAGTGTGTGATGTTCCCCTCCCTGTATTCATGTGTTCTCATTGTTCAACACCCACTTGTGAGTGAGAACAAGCAGTGTTTGGTTTTCTGTTCATGTGTCAGTTTGCTGAGAATGATGGTTTCCAACTTCATCCATGTCCCTGCAAAGGACATGAACCCATCCATTTTTATGGCTGCATAGTATTCCATGGTGTATATGTGACACATTTTCTTCATCCAATCTATCATTGACGGGCATTTGGGTTGGTTCCAAGTCTTTGCTATTGTGAACAGTGCCGCAATAAACATACATGTGCATGTGTCTTTATAATAGAATGATTTATAATCCTTTGGATATATGCTTAGTAATGAGATTGTTGGATAAAATGGTATTTCTAGTTCTAGATCCTTGAGGAATCACCATACTGTCTTCCACGATGGTTGAACTAATTTACATTCCCATCAACAGTGTAAAAGCATTCCTATTTCTCCTATTCTCTCCAGCATCTGTTATTTTCTGATTTTTTAGCAATCGCCATTCTAACTGGCATGATATGGTATTTCAATGTGGGTTTGATTTGCATTTCCCTAATGACCAGTGATGCTGAGCTTTTTAAAATATGTTTATTGGCTGCATAAATGTCTTCTTTTGAGAAGGGTCTTTTCATGTCCTTCGCCCACTTTTGAAGGTGCTGTTTTTTTTTTTTCTTGTAAATCTGTTTTAGTTATTTGTAGATTCTGGATATTAGCCCTTTGGCAGATGGGTAGATTGCAAAAATTTTTTCTCATTCTGTTGGTTGCTAGTTCACTCTAATCATAGTTTATTTTGTTATGCAGAAGCTCTTTAGTTTAACCACATGCCATTTGTCTATTTTGGCTTTTATTGCCATTGCTTTTGGTGTTTTAGTCATGAAGTCATTGGTCATGCCTATGTCCTGAATGGTATTGCTTAGGTTTTCTTATAGGGTTTTTATGGTTTGAGGTCTTACATTTAAATCTTTAATCCATTTTGAGTTAATTTTTCTATAAGGTATAAGAAAGGGATTCAGTTTGAACTCTCTGGATATGGCTAGCCAGTTTTCCAACACCATTTATTAAACAGGGAATCCTTTCCCCATTGCTTGTTTTTGTCAGGTTTGTCAAAGATCAGATGTTGTAGATGTGTGGCATTATTTCTGAGGCCTCTGTTCTGTTCCATTGGTCTATATCTCTGTTTTGGTACCAGTACCATGCTGTTGTGATTACTGCAGCCTTGTAGTTTTGGCTATGTGGGCTCTTTTTTAGTTCCATATGAAATGTAAGGTTTTTTTCCCCAATTCTGTAAAGAAAAACAATGGATGTTTACATTGTCTAAATCATAATAGTAGTTTCTCATTACCTCTGTAGATTTTATACTAGAAAAAAAAGCCAAAAGGTAATTGCAGTTAAATTTTTATGCCTAAGTCAAGAAATTCTTAGTAGTAGAAACTACATAGGAGCTTCATTTCTTTAATTTCACTTTTTCTATATTTTATCACAACTTTATTTGGATTTACCAATTTTCCATCTTCTCACTGTCAAATTTAATGATATAATTCACACACATAAATTTACATATTATAGAGTTGTAAAACTAACTTATATGCTTCTATTATCCTTTGGTTATACCTCTTAGTATATAATCTTATAGTTTTATAGGAAAATGAAGATAAAATATGCAAGATTATAGAAATTTTAATGTCCTTTCTTCAGATGAATTTTCATATATTTATATATTGACTTAGTTATAACTCCACTAATAGCTTTTTAAGCTTGATATAACCTTTTGTTAGTTATTTTGACATATTTCATTTCTTAAGTATTTTTCTCTGTTTGTAGTTGATGCTTTTGATAAACAGCTTCCATTTATTGACTAGTGAGTGAGTGAACTCTCTCATTAATCTGTAAAGACACTTTCTTAATTATGTTACCCTCTTTACACAATATGTTAAAGATATTTCTGATTCATCTGTCTCTATTGTCTGTCAAATTAAAAACAATTCCTGACTCCCTCAAACATGACATCTATTAATTTTCTGTTCAACTTGTAAGGTCTGGTAGAGATTTAAATTTCAAATCACCTAGGAAATGATCTTAAATTTTGCTTCTGAAGGCAATATCTATAGAACTGTTAAACACAAGAGATGGAATAATTTTTAAAGTTTTGGTGGAGGGCAGAGAGCACTTCTTCAATCTCAGAAAGCATTTAAAATAGGGTTCAGTTTAAAAAAAAAGTAAGCAAGTGCTCAAACATACTGGAATATTTAATGGAATACGAGTCATAGAAAATAAGATTTGATTCAGATTGGCTATTTTAGCTGTATCAATATTAATTCTTAAGAAGATTTTTAAAATGATTATTACTTTCTAAACAGTTAATTATCTCTGTGTGATACTGGTTTAAAAACAGATATACAACCCCAACCTCATTTTAATCATTTAGATAGTAGAATTAATAAAAAAAAATTGAAATAAAAAGAATCAAGAAATACAAGTTTCTTACGTTTTAATGTGTGTCTGTGTGTGTATATACATGTTTATGTGTGTGTGTATATATAATGAGAACATTATGGTTAATGACAATATTTTGTCAATAGGATTTGATTATTACCAGGACCAGGACCTGTAATTGGACAGTATTGATTTCATTTCTTACGTGGGATTTTAGCTATATATATGTATACACACACACATATATATATGGTCTGTATATATATGTGTATATATATAGGGTATATATATGTGTATGTATATATATAGGGTATATATATATATATACACACACACTCATGTATACATATGTGTGAGTGTGTAGGGTATGTGTGTGTGTATATATATATATACCCTATATATATATATACACACATATATATACTCTCTATATATACACACACATATATATATACACACACACACACATATATATATACACATACACACACATATACGTATATATACACATATATACATGTATACAAACACTATATATATACTGTTTATATATACGTTTATATATATATGTATATATATACACACACACTGTGTATCTCCTTAGGGTGTGTGTGTGTGTGTGTGTGTGTGTGTGTGTGTGTGTGTATATCATATATATATATGTGTGTGTGTGTGTGTGTGTGTGTGTGTGTGTGTGTGTATATATATATATATATATAGGGTGTGTGTCCATATATACATATATATATATATATAGTGTGTATGTATATAAATCACACCCTACATATGTACCATACATGAACCATCTATATTATAAATATGTACATATATATATATATGTACATATATTACATTTGGAGGTGATAAATGGAATTTCAGTTGTGCTTGATTTATTTTGAAGTAGTTAGTAAAATTGGCCATGTATATGTAGGAAAGCACATGTGTTAATATTTGTGTTTTTATCTCAGTGTCTTCTCCC